>DWQK01001049.1:0-17088 GCA_018231225.1 Noctuana stator
CACAGGAATCCTAGTGAGTGTGAAGCGTTATTAATAACCCTACCTAAGTACGTATTAAAAATATTAGTTGTTAGTTATTATTGTTGCTCAATGCCACAATGTATCACAAATAAGTTGTATGCATAATAAAGAATATGGATTGCGTTTCAATCAATAGTATAAATGGATTTCGTGATTGATAAGGTTTCAACTTACTGCACAGTTCACTTAAGATATAATATGAGTATTTCTTCATACAGAAGCCATAATTATGTGTAAGAGAATAAGTTAGAGTAATTACTGAGCATTTTTATAGGCCTACAAACCAGGAACAGAACAATTTTAGTTCACTGTGGCCTAGTGCAATTAGGATTTTGCCAATCTGCAAAACACTACAATCGATTTATATGACTTGTAATGAAATGATAATTATTTCTTAATGTTTTTTCGATTATAGAAATTTTACAAATATTTTGAAATTCATTATGAATTTAAAATATGTACCTAATATTTTTTTTACTTTTCATATTGTACAATATTTATAAGTTGGCATTAAGATAGTGGATTTTGGACGAAATTAGTGTAAATCAAATGATGAAAAAATTAACACAATTCATATATCTTTGAAACATAATAATATGTAAACAACTATAAACTATACGAATAATCCAATTATTACAAAGGCAATCTACTACACATAGAAAACTTCTCAACGCAGGCGCGAACTAACTTCTAACACAGTAACTATACAAGAAGATATTGGAGATATTTATCAACCCAAGTGAAAATAATTTAGTCCATTCACACCATGTTCATTGTCGTTTATAAGCAGTAACTCTATAACCAAAACAGGGTGACCATCCCCAAAACTAACGCATTGCCGAATAATGAGAGGGTGGTATTATTCCGGGCAAATAGGCTCGTAATCGACAAAAACAATAGCCACCGGTGGTCATCAACGCATGTCCAGTCAGTGAATAAGATCTTATGCTAGAACGGTTACGAGCGCATGTCTAAAATTTCTTCATTTTGTATTCATTTGAACGTGTATACGTTTGTGAATCTGACCTTTTTTACACTCATTGTAAATATATAGATATATTGATTTACGAGATACGAAACTTTTATAAAGCGACGTACATTTACGTTCCGTAAAAATGAATTCTTGTATCTGGAGACGTAATACCTACCTATATCTGTGAGTCATTATTACATAGGTATAGTTAATATCACACCTAACCTCAAAAAAAACAATCTATGTCACATTTAGCTCTGCTATAAAGCTTGATCATCCACTATCGAGTACGCACAAAGCATACGCGATTACACGCCCCCTTTGATCTCCAATTAGATGAACATTTTGGGGTTCATCCCCGCGTAGGGGAGCGATGATTGCGTAAATAAATATGTTGAGCGTTTGTGCAAGCCGTCTGTTCATGTTATATAGTGTATACGGGGTTATTAACGCTCTTAACAAAATTGGTAGTCGGTCACATACGCTGTACGTATGATACAACAATTGTTTAACTAAAAACTATCCTGTTTCTAATATTTATTGATAAGGATCCTATCCGGAGCATTAAGATCCACCAAAAGTATTAAAAAAAACTACTTCTTTCGAATCTACACTAATAATACACACTTCCAGCTATCATATACAAAAAGCTTATCTCAAATCGGTCCAGAAGTTCCTGAGATTAGCGCGTTCAAACAAACAAACTCTTCAGCTTTATATTATCAATATAGAAATACTTTTAATAATGAAAAAAAAATATTTTTACTTTTCTGGTTAAGGAGGTTTTTTTTTCTATATTTTGAAACTGAGTTACGAAAGTAAATCAATCAAGTATCTCCGGGCGGGCAAGTAAGGGCGGGCGGTGTAGGCACTCGTAATCCGCCCACAAAACCGTATTACAGACCGCAATTATCCGGCCGGGATTACGTCGCTTACTGACTCTACTCATTTCCTTTGACTACTATAAAAATAAAACAGTGACACAGTGATATATTTTACTGATGGGCAGTTTCATATTAGACTAAAATCAATTTATTAAACATTAATGGATCAATTTGTTTATATTATTTGAATTTTATTATTTATACATTATTTTTAAAGGGCTACTTCTATGAATATGCCTTCTTTCTTTTGTTACTATTCAATTTCTTATTGTAAAAACTTGTAAGTTGTAGTACATAGAATAGAAATAGTTAAATTTCTATTCTATTTACTGCGTATATTGTTTCTATTTAGCTGTTAAGTTTACGGTTATTAAAAATAAAATGAAGTAGGTAGTAGGTAAGATGATCGACTCCCCTGCTTCTTAAGGAAAGCTGTGTTAAAATGCTTAAGTAAAGGAGAAAAGACGTAAAATAAAATCATTGGGCTTAGGAAGAAAACGAACGCTACTTTTCAAAGCTCTTTCGAATTAGTTTGACCGATAAATTGCGAATCTACAGCCTCTATACACTTTCATCAGTTTGGGGTTCAAACTTCCGAGAAACGAGAAAAGACTTCCGATATACGAAACATTTTCTAAAGTATTATCTTATAAAGGAATATTTATCCGTTAAATTCAAAGATTATTTGAGTTTAAAAACTCAAATTTTGAGAAAAGTCTGAGTTTATCTGACAAACACTCCGCTATAAATAAGTCTTATGAAATAAAAAAATTAAAATACCTATTAGATATAAATAAGTATGATTATTGAGATATTATTTTGTAAGAATAATTTTATGAATATTTCTTGTTAAGTTTTAGTTAATATTAATATAATAACACATATAATACTAGTGTATCTACCGAAATTCGTGACATATGGGAAACTTTTAAATGTCCCTGTAACATCTTTGCACTCATAAACTAAGTAGGCATATGTATATACCAATTCATTTTATTTTCTTTCCAATATCTATTATAATATTTGCGCGAACACTGGCCGGTCGATACTGTCATGGAATTAGCGAAGGCACGCTATTTGCAAACGCCTGTGTGCGCTTGCGCATTCATTCATACGTCTTTTTGCAATGTGTGTGACGCACTAAGTGACGAGATGACGAAAATCTCTACACGTTTATGTAAAGAGCAATGTCCTGCAGACATGATCGATTTCCGAGACTTTTGGTAGCCAACAGACAAGCGTCGTAGAGTAACCAGTATTTAGGTATAATTTATTATAAGGTTTTCAGATTTTAGCAAGTAACTTTATATTTTCTCTACTCCATACAAGCACAGTTGCTAAGTCATATTAACAAAACACTCACATCGAATAGATTGCATAAGTATGTTTATAGGTATAAAACTACGATTTTCACCATATGAGGGCCCGTTCAAACCATCGTGGAATTTTCACCATGAAACAAATGAAGATATTTTCAGATTGGTAGTAATTGTGAATGTCAAATTTCAACAAACTTGTTCTGGAACTTACCTGCCACTTAAGTTCTAACGCGGTGTAAGTTAAAACAGTTTATCTTTCAGAAGAGCGAAAACATATTTCCTTCTTTGTTTCGTATCTAACAATTATATATTTTATCATTACCAAAACATGTTTTTGGCTTTTAGCTCTAAAAACATTACTTGAGAGTGGTCCAACGGTGCGAATTTCGATTCTCTATTGAATGACGTGTCTAACTTAAAACTACATTCTTTTGAGTTACGTAGTGTTATAACTTAAGCCTAAACGACGCTATTATATGTCGTAATATAATGACGTCACATACATGAGACTTCAAGAATACAAGTTGTATTCTTCTGAATACAACTTGTATTCTTGAATTCTTCTTAATTAAGTAAGTGTACGTTTAACGCATTTTATTTATTAAATCTTATAAATGTGTAAAATTCTCTAAAAAAAAAATTGTCACGCATCACATAAGAGGATACACAACTTCTAATATATAAATAGATCTGTCGAACGTTTAAATATAATAGTATCTTTAAATTAATTCTCTGAGTACAGATAATAAACAATCATGGTTTTCTCTGTAAAGTAAACTAAGCCAGCATAGGCATAGCTAAAGATAGTTTCCACGAAAGCAAGTATGTGGACAGCCCTTAAGAGGCTTAATGAATACACACACACTCACATATCACTGCATTTATTACCGCGAATGCTCGTTTATATTTGCAGGTGTAACATACGTTCGGTCATCGCACCCGCCGTCAATGTGTTGTATCGCTTGCGTGGGGAATGGTATTCTCTCGTTACGACAAAGTCTCTATGCCGGTCAGTTGTAATGGTTTTTTTACTAGCAGCAATACGTTTTTTACTAGCAGAAATACATAGCATAATTTAAAGACACAAAATAAATTTTATTGTACCGTTAACGCGGGTAGACAAATCATATTTTATCAAAATACTTTATATACATTGAAATATAATACATATTATAGGCTAACTTTAACTATAAAGGCTAGTACTAGGCTAGCTGGCTCTATTCACAAGCCGCAAGACAGAGTAGCTCGACCTAAAATATTTATTACTTTTTCAATCGTATTGACGACTTTGACATTAAAGCTAAATTGTACTCGATCAGTACAATTTAGTTCGCCCAAGAACTTAATAGACGTAAAGACATTCAACGTAACGAAACTTACCCAGGGTAGTGTGCAAAACTTAGTGTTCAAATGTATTCGTTTGTGTGCACACAGAGGGTTTTACGTGTAAGTGTGCATACATTTACACTACACGTGATGACCACACCGGCGACATGCTAATTTCTTCGCAACAATCGTTTAGTGCATACAGACATACTTACATACAAGTATACATACACAGTTTGTACATAATTCGCTTTTTTATGTAGGCTGGTTGACTTGCGGCTGTTTGTTTGAGTGAGTTAATGTTTATTGGAGAGATTCTGTATATTTCTAAGGTCCCTAGGTCTAAAATATTTGTTAGGAAAATAGTCCTAAGGATCTCTTTTCTACAAAGGCTGATTATAGGTGTTTAAAATCAGATTTTTTTATAAGGTTTTACATTGCGTTAAGGTTTAGATAGATGATTTTTAGTTTTACCCTCTATTAATTTAAGTAATAACTTAGTTATAATAGGCAAGAGAAAAATATATTTAAATCTGTTTAAAAGTGTACGTACTTCATTTGTTTTTGACCAGTTAAGTGCGTACGTATATATACTTTTTTAGTTATTCAATAACTACCAGTAACTCACAGATAATCGTAATGTATTTATTATCAATATACATACAAATAAACATAAAACAAACATCTCGTTCCATACCCCGATACAGCCGCGCCATGATGACACTTTTTATTGGAATGTCTTAAATATTTATAAGCAGTTTTATTATTTAATATAAGACCACTTGCAGTTAAATCTTTAAGCGTGGACGAGAGATAAATCAATACGGATAAAAAAGCATCTAATCCGATCATTACGATACGGTGTCGTTATAAAATCATCCGTTTCACGCATTACCCGATAATAAAACGGGGTAATAAAAATAAACGGCCGGAGAATGACCACCCCTGACATCTTACGAAGGGCGGAGTTCGGAGTGCCACCGTGAAAATGTTTTGGGTACCTGACTTCAATATGATTGTGCATTTGCCTATTCATATTACGCTTAATTGTTACATGTCATATTTTGTTAGCATTTTTTAATAGACAGATGAAATTTAGTTAACTTGGGTAAGTTATTAGCTTTGAGCTGGAATGTTATGTATATAACATTTCGAATCTGGATCCCGATATCCGAAACTTCTTTATCGGATTCGGTTAATACTTTCATTTCTGATCTGATCAATTACTTTTCATTAATTGGAATTCCATTAAACTGAATTTCATATGCCTTTATAAATTTAGTTTTATTTTATGGCAGAGCTTTTAATTCGCGCAAACTTTTAAGAAACTATTTTCAGAGAAAATTCAATAAATTTTATAAAAGGTTATTTTTAACTCAATTTATTAAAAGGTGCTAACGTATTCCTATATGTCATTCAACTTAATAGATTCTTTATTTCACTTGCCTTCAACCCTTTTTATGTCCCAATGCTGGTCACGGGTCTCTCCCCACAAGCGCGGAAGGCCTGATGCATACACGCTGCTCCAATACGGATTGGTCGAGATTATTTCACTTGATTGAAAATTGCTTGGGTTATGACATTTCGCCCAAAAACGTTAACGTACTGAACACGTCGCTATCTCTCTAAACACGATTCAAATTTAACGCTCCACAGATAACGACAACAGCTTAAGCGCCTATTAAACGGCCCATAAATTACACATTTTATATCGAATCCATTTTTTAATCCATCCGGTTCACAATATTAATTTCGTACCGTTTTATATTAAGGCTATAATTAACTTCCACGTAAAAACTACCTTAAACAGATCGTCGGATTTTATTAAGAGATTTTATTTATATGCAAACGACTTCATATTTTTCTATTTTATTGCCCATTCCTTGTTGTTTCGTGATAGGAAAGACAGTTTGAACGTCATTCTTATTAATATAATTATAACAATGTGAACACAATCTTACTTACTTAGCAACTTTAAGCTACATTTTAGCTAAATTCAAGATACATAGTGTCTAACTTTAAGGTACTAAGTTGCTGTTGCCTTGTTGTGTAGTAGTTACTGTGGTAGTATCAGTTAGTGTCCTGGGTTCGATTACAAGCGAAAAAAATTTCTTTGCGTGTATCTCCACTCGTCACACACAGACAATTATAAAAAATGGTTGGCCTACGGCATTATAGATATAACCATATACGAGTAAGTAGTGACGTAAGTAGTGACTACTTACTCGTATACATCTTACAAATATCACGAGAGGAAATGTTGCAACATTTCAAAAGCTCTTTTCGCGCCTTTTCTATGATTCTCGTATAATAGAACGGTTATACCGCGATAGAGAGATTGCTTATTTCAATAACAATGTTAAGAATATCAGAAATATTGTTATCTTAATTACATCTCTTAATCGTATCTTAATAATAAAGATTAAATTAAAAGAATTAGCTAATATGTCAATAATGAACTTTATCGAGTTGCTGATATGGAGAAGAGTAATATAATATTTATAGTAAGGGCTTTTATCAGAGTCGTTATGAATTATACAAACAAAAATAAAATATTAGGTAAATTACTTATTGAGTACCAATAATGAACATGGGCCCATATTAATATACTGAACTTATGATGAAGATTAGGTATATCTTAAGTGAGTAAGTATTAAAAAAGCTCAAGCTAAATTCAACTTATTAATACGGCTAGGTTAATCTATTAATCATCATCATCAACTCGTGACAATCCCACGGCTGGGCACGGGTCTCGTTTCAAGTATGTGAAGGGGCCTTTATCCGCACGGCTTAAAATTTTTAATAAATAAATTTTAATAATGGAAGAAGGGATGAAATGGTTGACTGGTCAATAAATTGTGATAATTATGAAACACGTAAAATATATTTACCTATTAAAAATAATTGGGTTAAGAAAAAATTTCATTTTATTAATAAACTAACCTTTTTTTTATCGACTTCAAAGAAGTTCGGCATTTTGGGAGGGTCGCTATGTACAGAGTGCTTCAACTGCTCCTCCATTAGAGTGCTGAAGAAATCCATGAATTCCATCTATTTATTACCACTAATTCCAATAACAATCCCACTTCACCCAATAAAGTCAATTCAATCACCACCAAATAAATTTAAAAAAAAATCTTAAATCAAAATTCGAACTCGCGTAAACACGTGGACAATGAACGATGGCCAGACGCCAGACGTCTTGCCCGTGCCAACATCCGATATAAACTAAATTGAAAATTGGAAACAAAATGCAATGTTCGAATCTTGATATGACAATAATAAGCGAGACAAAGGTAAGCTAAAACAGCGAGTGTGAGCGAAACAGAATAATCGCTAGACGGCTCCGCTCCACCCCATCGACAATGTAGCGCAGGGGTTGTCGCCAGACGAGATCGCTTCAAAATTTAAAATTTCTACCTGCTCTTTATAGGGTCTTATATCAAGAGGTACTTTAATGCATTTTGAACTTTACAGCGACTGTCCAAATTACAAATTCGTTTGGGAATCGTCACGCATTAATATTTTTCTTGCTGAGGCTATTATAAGTTGTAATTATAAATAGCAAACGTGTGGATACAATACGCAAGGTTATTCCGAGAATTCGGTTTGTTTTACAATATGTATGTCTACACCTACATTGTTTTAAATCGAAGATGAATTATTTATGTCGCAAAAATATATAAATTACATAGGTAGGTACCTCTAGGATGATCTAGAGTCAAGAAAAAACTAAAGTAAAAGAATGTGTTGTAGAGAAAAATTGTTGTAGAGCCTTAGTTATTTTTCTTTTGACGCGGTTCATTACTAGGTACGTAAAAAGTAAAAAAAAAAGGTGAAGGTTTTAATTAAATTTTATTTTTTTTAATAGAATTTAAATAAAAGACGAAAATCACCGATCTCCTGTCAGAAAAAATATTTATAAATTCTGTATCTGTTTAATAAGTTGCAATAATCACACGTGTTACAAATTGCGTTGATATTGCATGACCTGTCAAATCCGAGGTCTCTATACAGATCCCACAATAGCAGCCCCCGTATCAGATATTGAGGGGTAACACCACAATAAATTTCAGTTTGGCAGAAAATTATTTCATCACACAAATAATCAATTAAAATCCACCATGCGATCGCATGGGGTATGTTTATCTTGTTATTGATATCTTTATAAATGGGGTAAAGTGGGTGAATCTGGTCATACGGGTAGCTGAATTGATACGGGTGGATTTGCTACTTGTATTGTTTTGACAAATCATTTCGCCTGTCAAAAGGGTTTGGGGTTTCGTCGTGACAGTTGTAATCTATGAGGCATTTTTGTATTACTGTGCGGAATTCACAAGATAATGCGCTTCTTTACAAATCTAATTACGCGAAAACTTAATAATGTCATGTCAATGTTTTTCCATTTTTTTCTTCTTCAATAGACAACATATTGTTTATTTTCACTATCGCCATAGATAGGGTGTCAGAGATTGCTATACTAGACATTAAGCCCGCCTTTGTAATCCTAATTTTCGGTTATACGTAAAGTGTAAATAAGAACAAAAGGTTTACCTGATATAATGTTACTAATTTACTTAATTAAATTAAAGGTTTATTAAATTTTTTCTAATATTCCAGTCACGATACCCTAGAAATCAGTAACCTTCTGTTAAATCATTGCTGTTACTAATAATAAGAAGCAATAATGGAACAATGGTACTTTAAAACACATTTGTATCCGGGAATTGCCCGGCGAAGTTATTGGTATCCAGGTAGATAAAGAAACTTCTCGATATAACAAAATCGGGCTGTGGATTACGTCATCTACAGTGTCTTAGGAAATTCTAGTAAAACGAAAAGCTTTATAAGTCAAGATTTAAGCTTTTAAATACTAAACATTTTTTATCACAATGACTTTAAAATGCACAAGACAAACAAAATGCACTTACATACATACATGTACAGGACAATTCCATTTGGTATCGGATCAAAGCTAATAAATTAGAAGCTACGTAATTACAATCAGCTAAGTTACCACCAGATACACAATTGGCCACTAACTACTAAATAGACTAAAGTGTAATTTACATTTCAAATTATATATAACGATAAAAGTAAAATAGAACATACTATCGCCCGACAAACGATTATTCTAAAAATAAAAGTAGGTATAACGAATAATATTATGGGCAATAAATGTAACAATAGAAATGAGCCGAGCAGTTACTAGCAAAAAGGATCTCCCAATGACGATTAAATTGTTATTTTCGAAATGTAAAATTTTACAAACAATAGGCGAAAGAATCTTTATTTTATTATCAGAGGAAGTGAATAGATACTGGCCACTATTGGGTGCGTTTCGTGGAAGCGGCCTGTGAAACTGTGAAACAATAGCTTTAGAACTCGGAACTGTTATTGACCATGTGTACCAATATTGAGCGAAGTAATTCTTTAAAGATTACTTACTTTGATATACTTCCATTTTCTTCAATATTATAGATCAAAATATCTTACCCGGACAAAATCTAATCGAATCTGCAGTGAAAGAGCTACGTAAAAAAGATGTGATATCAAAATTATGACTATCAACTGCAAGAATATCATAAATGACAATAATTTTAATAATAACGTTAAAAAAATGTACCCTTTGTAGCGCTCTGGGATTTTTACATCAAATAAAAATATTTGATTAATTGTATTTTCTGTAGGCAACCTAACGTCTTAAATGTAGATATCCTCATATACCTACATATCTTGAGATTCCTACGTCTGAATTTAAAAATAACTTTTCTTACAAAAATTACATTTTAACGTAATAAAAATTAGGCTTTGCAAACATTGCTCAGTTCCATATGTTACGCGACTTTCTCGAAATAAATTTAATTACCTGTTAAGAATATCATTCTGTACACTTAATTATAAAATATTTATAGTTAAAATGGATATAAAAATAAATGTTTAATAACAAATAATAATTTAATTTTAACGTTTACCAGGAATCCATTATTCATCATGTCTTAGTTATGCTTTTGTATTTATCAGTCGGGTTATCTGAGCTTAAGGGCTTTTGTAATTAACATTCTTACTCGTATGGCAGATATTATGTACCTATTTTCTACGTGGAAGATTGGCCTTTTTAAAGCACAATATTTATGTGAAAGAGGTGCGTTAACTTTGATAACCTAGATCTTAACATATTGTAAGAGTACCTAATCCTGTTATAATAGGTAGAGTATTCATATGATAAGGAGAGTATATGAAATTAAAGTAGAGAAATGACTGCCCGCAAAGCCAGGATGAATCGCTAGTTTATTAAATAAATGCCATGCAAAATAACTTACATTGTAATAAAGCAATCGAAATATCTAACAAGTTTAGCTTAGAAAATAGTCGATCTAATTGTCTCAATTATCCCGAACTATACTGCAAAAGTACAAGTTTAATTTCAAGTTATTTACCGCACAATTTTACAAGAACGGAGCAACTTAAGATAGAATAACTTAGGTATGTACGATTATGTAACCGTAATATTGTCAAACTGTAAGTTTATAATTAATCTAACTCATCTTTAACAAGATACAGTTTACAACTATTCGTCAGTTTGTGAACTGACGACTCCTTCGCCCGAATTGTAAGATTGTAAATTACGGTTTTTAGAATTTACAGTGACATATATATCTATTATTATTATAATTAATTTTTATTATTGTTATAATTAATAAATATAATTACAAATATAAATATAATATTAAAAAAATTAAATTGTCTGGAAGAAATCACTACGTTAGTAATAAGACCCCGCCTTTTGTGTTAAACTTTTTTTTTGTGTTGTATAAACTTAAGTACTCTATGAAAATATGTACCATAAAGAAAATTGTATTGTATTAACTCTACAATCGCAAATTACGAGTATCTAAATACCTTATCCCTCGGAACTACACTGTGGGCTCACTATTGTGAGCTCATCATAATGTTCACCATTATAGTTGCACTTGGCGCTTCACACGGCCCAAGATTTATCGCGAACATTTTAATTAGCACCCAATAGTCAATGCATTGCCCCAATAGCCCCTCAGCGAGCTTTTAATTATCTCAAAGTTGGGGGAAGTTTAGAGAGAATCGAATACACAGTTTCAAATTTCTAATATTCAATTTGCGAATAACGATTATTTGTTATTAATCGATTAAAATGCAATTGTCATAGAAATTATTTCTATCTTTCTTTATTTTTTTAATTAATTATGATAGGTTGACACCTATTTACAAATAAACCTCTGTATGAACTTAATTATACATTGTATTGATGAGAAAACCCTACGGCGCAAAGAATCTAAAGAATCTAAAATGTCCTAGTTAAAGTATATCGAGAAGGAAAAAAAACAAAATTAACGAGTAGGTACATGTATTATGATACAAAATTTGTATCATAATACAAATACATTTAATTAATAAAACTGTTATAGTTGCACAACATTTGCTGGTAGATGGCGTTGCGGGTTACTGAATTACGTAAATCGGTTATTTCGACCCATAATAGGCGACCTAGCATGTAGGTACCCATATTCTATTCATATGTTAAAGAAGTAGGTAACATTGTAAATACCAAACGTTATCTGAATGAGAAACTTTTAAGTAAAAACCGTCAGGATGTTACATGGAAATGACGAAATCGAAACGAGAAACTTATGGGCATTCGTTATGAGCAATCAACGTCAAAAAATGTCGACATGAATGGGCTAGACGAAATGCGTACTACTTGCGCGTGTTTACATAACACGTCCAAGCTTTGGGCAAAGCTATGTCCGTAAACATACTCGCAACTCTTCTAACGATAAACGAGTTTACTATTAGTATTCCAGTAGTTACCGCGTTTAAAATGGCCACCGTACATGATTGTGTCTCGAGTAATTAGACATGGAAATACGGTCATGGGTATGGTGGACTGGATTATAATCAATTTTCGCCACCTGGTGATTGCAACAACGAGCGGGACATTCACGCGATAGCCCCGGAGTCAGCCTACAGCCCTCGGGGAAGCGCAGGCTCTGTTCACCAACCATCACTCACGCCCGGTGTAATGCACGTTTTACAATAATTAAAGCGGCCTGTAAAACACCTATAAACTGCTAGTAAAGAGTTAATGGACTGCCTTCATTACCGTACCACGCCTACCCGCTAGGTGGCGCGCCCGCTCGGTTTATGGTTTATCGGCGCGTTTCATTCAAATCAAATTTGATTGATTGCGTGCGATATCGCACGGGATATGATATGGTGTATCTAACAAAGCCTTCGTGTCAATAAGGACTCATTCGTATGGAATGTCTTTCTACAGCTTTGTTATTGAACGGTTGGACAACGGTTTTGCGGAGTTTACATAAACACACTTTATACAAGTATGTTTATGAGATTTGTGGTTTACGTAAATGCCGTTCAGGAAAATCTGCAGCGGGGATAATTATTATACCTACACTACATGCTAACCAGAAATAATCGGCGTTAAATTTGAAGTATGTTCAAGCGTTTCAAAATAGAAAGAACCTCGATTCGTGGCGCTGTTTACGTCTAGGAGAATCGAGAATCACACGATATTTTATGTGTGGAGAGACGCGTTCCGTTCTCGGCACGGAGATAAATTATTGAAATTGATAAAACAATGGATAACGATACAAAGTGTTCCACAGTTGGGGAGGTCGTAAAGAGGAAACGTTGCAGGCCGAGCTTTGTGATCGCCGCTGTCCAAACAAATCAAGCGCATGTTTGACGCGCGGCATCGCGTCGCGTCGCTCGCTGCTAGCGCTCGGCCGTGATGTAAGCGATGGATATGTCGCCTTATTAGAAACTAGCTGGTGCCCGCGCCTTCGTCTGCGCAGGATTAGTATTTCGAGCAATTCACACAATATCTTTATAAATTGTAGCCGATGTGTCATTTTGATGTATAAGCTGTTCTTAAAAACTTTCGCGTTTATAATATTATTAAGTAGGATTAGTATGGACAGCTGGATTGGTTTTTCCCTTTTAGATAAGATACATTTTTTAACTAGCTGTGCCCCGCGGTTTCACCAACGTAATGCTATAACCTTCCTTATGAATGTAAGTAGCTATCATTCACAAAAATAAGTTTTCAAATCCGTCTTGTTTCAGAGATTAGCGCGTTCAAACAAACAAACAAAAAAACTCTTCAGCTTTATACGAGTATTAGTAGGTTTAGATATTTTTGCATTAGCATAGAAACGCGGTCTTAACAAACTTTTGCCCAGGTGGAAATCGAACCCAGGGTCCTCCAAATAGTGAATAGCCATGGCAACCACGCCACTACACCACACGGGTCGCACTTGATACTGTTTAAATGTTTTCGTACCTTTAAGTCATTAAGTGATTTCTCCGAACACTTGTCATTCCGATCAAAGGGATTTAAGTGTTTAGTTATTTAGACGAGTAATTGTTGACTTCTCGGATCATTGGTTACAGGCGCCATACTGTATTTTGTGCGTGATATTTCAATGACAAAATAATTTATAAATAGGAACTGGCAAATAAAACGGTTAATATATTTGCTGTTAATATAATTACTAAAATTTTGAGTAATATTAGAATATTTAGAATCATTCTCTGACCTTCTACCGTCTACCTTTTCTCAGACCAACTAAATATACCTACTTACATAAAAATTTTCATAAAGATCGGTCAAGCAGTTTGCGAGACACGAGATTTTTATAAACCTACTTATGTATTAGATTTATAATTTAACTTATAGGTCCACCGTTAATTAATTATACAATATTGATGAAATTGATATTTTCCTATAAACATTTTCATAACAATACAGTGTTAATGCCAAAAAATTAAAAAAGATCTATCAAGAGGACGCTAGGTCAAGTGATTTTGTTTGAGGTAAGGGCGTGCTCACATAGGTGGATCGAATCGCGGCAGTAAAAACGTGTTGTCGCCGACAAAGCCAACGCCGCTGGAAACTAGCCTAGGGGTGTCACCGAACAATAAAATAATGCCTATAGTAGGTATTTTAACAGTTAGACACTATAAATTTGAGACGAATCTTAGTCCTATATATAGTGTGTGCGGCCCTTATAGTGTGTACAGTGTACACCCTTCCCAAACGATACACTTGAAAGTCGAAAGACTTGCTTGTGGCAAGTTCTGAGGGCAACGGTGGTACCTTCCCGAGTGAACTTTATAAGCTCTATTACCTAAATTTACATTTTTTTTGTGTGTTTAATAGTAATATTGTTTCATACTTCTAATATATTGAGTTTATCTTCTACTTTTAATACATTGACAACCCTAGCTCGGCCTTAAACAATTACGCATATAAACAGTGAATGGCTGTTCGACAATTTATCGACCGGATCGTCCATATTGTGCGCGTGAAATAAAAATATGATTTCTTTATTGTTTGTTTATACATTTGTGAATAAAATACTTAGTGCGATGCGGGAAGGTGCCAACGCCACGCCTTATTACTTTTTTTAAATTTATTTTACCAAAAACTGCAATCAAATCTATGCCAAACTACTGTAGGGACAGCTTTTAGGTAGTAGTTTCAAACTGTGCGTTATTTGTTATTTTTACTCCACTCTTGTTCGTCAGTAATGTTTAATTTAGTACATAAGTAATAATATATTATCATATCTACCTAGATAGTCTATTGTAAAACAATCCAAATAAATCCATCTCGTAAAAATATTATTTATTAGACTACGTTATAATAAAAATGCAGCATCCCAGGCACGAAGCGGCAAAAACAATATGGTGTAAAATTTAAAATGAGAACAGGAAATGATAACCCGCGGGTCGCCGCCACCCCCGGCATATGCAAATGCATAACATAAACATATTCGCTGCACCTACTGTATCTTTGCTCGCATGTTATTCAGCATATAATATGCTTAAGAAACACATCCTTAGATAATGGCATCTTACAAGTTTAGTGAGTATTTGTAATGAAATTAAAATGTATGTAATTATGGAGTGGTTATCCTTTTTCACTTTTTTTCAAAAAACTTCATTAATTAAGATAAACATATTACTTAGTTAACTGAATTCTAAAATACACTACCAACACATATATTTTATTAATTACTAAACAGGCTACAGACACAATATCACACATAAAACGAGGGCTGTAATGTTTCACCCGCCATCGGTACATGCGATAACTGTAAATTTGGATTTTAAAGGGAATGTACCTAATCTACTGGAGTATTCGGGTCATTTTTTGTGCGAGGTCCTGGATTTATTTATTTTTTGCTCGGGGTGGCAATCTGGAAATTTTAGAATAATCTCTGAAGAGGCTTGCCACATGTGCACGCACCGGGCGACGGTGATAAACATTTTATAGGAATGTTCTAAGCAAAAACTGCCAACCAAATGTGGCTTTCAATTTAGGGTTTCATGCAGGAAGTTGTAATTTAAATATATCGACCAGCTCATTTCCCTTTCATAATCCGATGAAATTCGACTAATGAATTGTAATGGAGTATATGTAATAAATCGTATACACCGGGAAAATTTTTTTTTCACTCATCCGTTTATTATCAGCAAGTAATTGTAAATAGGACTTGGGCCCTCTTTTATCAAAACATAGATACCGCATACCGGAATGATTTTTTATTAATTTATATTTGTACCAGTTCAAATGAAGCTAAATTATATTTACAACATCTTTTTATACAAGCAGTTTGTTGTACAATTTTATTCAAAATCTAATCTTATAATGCCCTTCGATTAATATAATTCTTCGATGTCATTCTTCGATTAATTAAATAAAATAGTTATTATTAAACTTTAAATGAATAACATAAAGACATCCGCCTAGTAAAAAAGGCTTATAGACTACGAGAAATAACAACACCTATAAATACAAAACACCTATAAGTAGAAAATTAAAAACACACACATACGCTGATAAATTAAAAGCTATAGAAGCTCTATATAAATTTTTGTATTTTATAGAACCAATCCTTCTGATGCATTCGAGTAAAAATAGGAAATAGGGTGCATACATACATACTTAAAACCTCTAGGTATAACTTAAAACATTTTGTGTTTCCCTTGGACTTTAACTTATCGAGGTTCAACTGTACTATTAAATATTATTCAATGAAAATTTAACGACCAAAATTCCTGTTTATTCAATGAACACAACCGAATTACCACCCTGAACCCTGTAGGCGGCCGAAGCCGAACAATCGGCAACGAGCAATTACGTGACATAAACATTAACGTCCTTGATACTACATTGAGGGTTCTATTTATACCGGGCAGATGCTCCCCGGTCCCGTGCCGGCTATTTCGAGCGTCCTCCCTCTCTCTGCCTCCCTCTTGCCTCCCTCGACACCCTCTGGACGCTGCCACCCTGTTATCTGCTCGTGCGCGTGGTAGAAATGTGAAACTCTAACTTCGTTTTTTTAAAGACTCGTGGTACCTTTGTTTTACGATACTTGGTTCGATACATGTATTGTTGTCCAATATACTCGTTAAAATTATTCGAAAAAAAATGTAAACCGAATTCAAACCGAAAAGTAAGTCAGTATAATAGTTAATTTAAGTTTTGTAACAAATTAAG
>DWQK01001050.1:0-17088 GCA_018231225.1 Noctuana stator
TCAGTATCCCCGCCTGTCACGCGGGAGACCGGGGTTCGATTCCCCGCCGGAGAGTATCATATTCATACTCCTTTTTTAATATTTTTATTTTACCCTGTTATAGATTTTTTTATTGCATTGACAGAACATTGTCATTAGGGTCAGTTACTTTAAAAGTAATATGTACAACTTTTTCTCATTAAATGCTCATAAAATGGTTTCGCGAACTGGTAACACAAGTTTCAGTTTCCAAACAATTTCACGATACCATGTCGGAACCAAAATCATAAAGCGTTGTTCACAAATAATAATATAATCACAACTGTCTGATAATGACGTAATTCAAATATTTTTATAAAGAACGTTCTTATAGAACCTATTATTTATTTGGTATTTGGAGCGTGTTGGTTTAGGTGTCCTTATTTAGCAGAATGACACTAGGTTTTATTATTTAATAAATTAATTATTCCCTTTGCGGTAATTTGCTACTTGTGGTGGTAGTACTGTAAAATTGTTAGACTTGTCTGACTTTCTGGACGCTGTTTATTTAAAGAATATTAAATTTGTTTCATTACCGAAGAATTAAATAATGCCCTCCTATCAAACAGCGCAATGTTTCTACTACTGCTTCGCTATCGAGGGGAGACAAATTTTTACAATTTGTGCCAAAATGAAGAGATATATTTAAACGTTCCTCTTATGGATACACATTAATATATACGAGTGTGTACATTAATGCAAGCTTTTTTTTCACAAAATAACAGTATATAATAGAAATAACAAGTATAGGTATACCGAAAATATGAAACTAGGTTTTTTTTTAAGGTATTTTTTGTTATTTTAAAATTTTTGTTATTTTAAAAGCGAACGTTTTCTGCCGTCGCAGATTGGGTATAGTGAATGAGATTTCGCGGGGTCTTCTGTAGAGAACGGAACAGTGAATTGTTGGTTTTGGAGTCGCGACTTTCTCGAGTTGATGTTATTAAGCGAGGTCGACGATGCTGAGGGTTCTACAGAGATCTTAAAGACGCTGCATAAAATATACACATCAAGTCAGGGAGTCAAAAAGGGTTTAACTTAGGCGTTTTGCAGATTTTCATCAGCTTCAAAAAAGTGGCAGTGTTTTAAGCATCTGGCAGTGCATCGGGCATATTTCATCTTATTTTGCATCTTAATAATATTTTGAGTGTATGGGATATGCAATGTGAATTGTGTTGTGCAATGTTCCGGTAGCTGTATTATTATAATATATTTAATTTATTATCGTGCCATCTATGCTTTAATTATATAACTGTTTCCTTATCGTGGAACATGAGCATAAGTACGTATTGCTCTCTTACATAGTCAATCCACGTAGTAATTTCATCATGCTGTGTAGATGGCGTTTCTACGTGAGAAGCGTAAGAACTGCTACGCTCGCCACTAGGCGGCGCTACTTGTGTAAGGTACGGGAAGGCGCGGCCACACTTGCGCATGGTATGCACGTCAATACAAACAAGAAAACACTAGGTACTACCGAGATAAGTATGTATGTATATACGATTGTGACAGCGCCAGCCAGCCAGTACTACTGACTGCTCCAAAGAATTCAGGTTGTAGCTTTGCGCATGTTGCTGGAATTATTCGAGGCCGATAGTGTTACTTGGCGCATAGAAATCCATAGCACTGTGCGGGTGTTTATGATCGATTTGTGTTATTTTAACGTCAGCGGCGCGTAGTATTGGGTTTAGTGAGCAAAATTTTAGTGTCCACTGTCCGTAGTGAAATCCTAAACGATTGGGTTCTTAGTGCTAACATCGATCCTGTACACACTCTGCTAGTGAAAATAATGATATCTAAAATATGTTTAGCTCCTTACAGTTTTATGTGAAAACAATCGCTAGGTCCAGTAATGTGGCCATATTGTAGCAGCAAACCTTATCTATCAGGAATCATGAAACACCGCATATTACTCTAAATTACTATTTCAAAATGCCTTCGTACAACCAAAATATAAATGTCGACTTAAGCCACAACGTTAGCAATAACTATAAGAAAAACCAGAAAGATGAAGAGAAAATTGGAGACATAAAATACGTTTCTGCCAATATGGCACCAAACGATGTACCGACTGGGCTAAATGCTGGTCAAAAATTGGCATTTGCGTTAAGAGATTTTTTAGGTCCTCCAAAAACAGTAAATGGAGAAGGAGGCCATTCGCTGTCGTCCCTAACTCAACCGCTACAACTGCCGTTTATAGACGAACAAATCGACAATGAGGACGGAACGCAATTAGAAGATGATCAGCTGCTGTGTCGTGGTACAGAGGAAGTCCTGAATAATGCAGCTTGTCGTTTAAGGCGGTGGCGCGCCGCATCGAGAAAGCTTAGGCGTCCGCGTATCATTGACAACTTATGTACAAAAGGTGATGGCGGCGGACCCACAAGATTTATGGATGGGCACACTGATCTGGCTGACCGTCTCCGAAGCTTGGCAGCCGCGAGCAGCATGTCTGCGTCGGCAGGGGAGTTGCTGTCCCTAGCTCCCCCGTCGCTAGCCGCAACAGCGCCTCCATCGCCAAGCTGTCTGCTTACGCCCTCATTAGCCGATCAGAGTGCACCTGAATATTTCGTAAGTTTTTATGCTGTAGATTTATACTATTTAAATGTAATTAATTTATTTCTGTGACGTAAAACGAATAAATTGAATTCAAATAAACGATGATCAATGAGGTAGGTAAATATATCAAATCTACTTCCTAACTTTTTTTTCTAAAATTCCAATACTCGTTGACCTTTGACAAAAGATCATTATTTTTTTAATGCAAATTAATTTATGTGAATAACTAAATTGAAAAAGGTTTACGTGGTTGGAGAACAAACACAAATACCACATTGGATTTACCCATTTTTTCATGAACAATGGCATGGATATAATTTGAATCAACTATATACCTAGGTACGCCTATTAGATACTATTTTTCTAGACAATAGGCGAGATTTTGATGGAAATGTTATACAGTTTTTGTTCATTTTGAATAATTGTAGGTATCTACTTTTTTTTCCTACCTACATAATTCTGAAGACACCACTCTCGATTTTATTTTCATTGATAGGTAATTTATATTAAGGCTACCTGCTTTCATGTATGGCCAACTAACCTGTGACCTACAGTTTACAGAAGATACATGGCTTTACGTAATTTAATTCTTAAATCATAAAAAGGTACTTATTTAAGGTATCTATTACTATTTTAAATATGAAACTATATAAAAGCACCTATTCTCTTTATTCATACTATCTAGAGGTACCTATTTACTGCCTACTACTCATGTTAATTAAATTAAATCATAATTATGTAGTTACGTATTGATAGGTATATCAAGTAATAATATAATTGCTTATTATAAGGAAATGATTCACATTCACGCATTGTACCTATTCTCTTTGACGTCATAATCAGTAAAATGTTTTGATAAGAAACTTTCACAATCGTAACCGGTCAGAATTCGCTTTGTACGCCTAAGTTCTTAACATTTATATCAAATTGGATTTAAAATTATGAATTCTGAACAATACTTTAAATAGTACCTAGTAGGTACTACCTACGTATTAACATACATCGTTGTTAATTAATTTATTATTAACATTGTATAATTAGATTTAATCGCCTGAAAAATATTTTATTTTTTATATATTTTAGCATTTTTTTTTAAAAGGAAACAAGTACCTAGTTGTACCTACATATAAGTAGGGTAGGTATCAAAAGGTAGGGAAGTAATTTTACGTAACGACGTAAAATCCAGACTACGATAAACTTTATTACGATCGAGGAAAAACAAGACGTTTTACTACTGAAAACAGAACCAAATTAAGTAGAATTTAAAATAGTTTAGGTAATTTTTACTTTACATTTATGATCTTTTAATCAATATTTTATTTGAGATAGAATTTTAATTCGATAAATAACATTGACGTTACACGAAAATTATGACGTTATTTTAAGATTTATTGCTGTTTTTGTATTGTTTGAAGATGTTAGATTTAGACAGCTTATTAAAGTTATAGTCCGATCATCTTCATGTCGGTGCTTTGTTAGGAGATTCATTATTTAACAATCTTGAAAGACGAACAAAGAAAAATATCTATTCGATTTTCCAATACCTGTATGTATTAAATATCCTTTGTCGTTGGTAATTGTATATGAGTTACCACTTCATTTTATGCGGTGTACCGGCAACCGCATAAAATGAAGTGCAAATTTATGATCTGATGTTGTTAGAATTGTGTATGTGTCTACTGATAAACTTGTCTCTTTCTTCCATCGACAAAACGTGAACATTTTGAAAAATAAAAATCGTAATAAAAGAAAAAATCAGGTGTAATTAATAACCTCTCGAGGGCTACTGAAAGTAATATCTTGAGCTACCATACCATGCTTTCCGTTTTTATTTCTAGCTCAGACCATTCCTGAGTCCCAGTAGCTCTAAGGTCCAGTCGGCTATATTAAGAATTTGATTCCCGATTCGAGCAGGTTTCAAATGACGAATATAGATTTCTGTTGCTTGTTTAGTTTTTATTTCTTCTTCTATGGGCATTTCGTTGGCTTTGTAGGAAACATACAGCTTGTCAAGTCAGCTTGAAAACTCTGACCTCGGTTATTCTTATGCCATGTCGAGCTCATTAGTGGTGCTCCAATTTTAATGGCCATTTACAACATTAGGCTCTTCGTAGACCTCATCCATGATACAGCTTTGAATTGCGGGTAAAGTAAGTAGGCAATATGATATTGCGAGATTTACAACTACCTACTACCTATCTATATTTAATATTAATGTAGGATTAATCTATTCTGTCGGTAGAATACATAATAAAGGCATATAATGACGACAAAGATAGAATTTAATAAATTGTTTGTTAGTTTGTGATTGTTTACACTAATTTGTGCTAATGTCGTAAGTTCACATCCAAATTAAATAAGAATACAAAAATGTCATCCCGGTTCGATACGCTATTGATAATTCTGCTGAGCATATTTTATCAAATAAATCAAGTATAACTGACGTCATTGGCGCGATGGCGGCCTCTAAATTTGTTTATTTTCAATGCTATTAAATAAACGGGCAAATGCCCGTTATATATCGACTGTGCTGTGCCGTCTAAATAGCTACCTTTTATAAAGGACAGCTGTGCTATTAAATAGAAAATAAATTTAAATTAAAGATAACTTATATTTTTTACTAGCAAATGAATTGAATTGCAAATGGCGTAAATTGAAAATTGAAGAAAATGATTTACGAAGGTTAAGCAAACCAAAAGCGATTCAATCCATCATAATAATGTTTCAAGTTGCCACGCTTGTTTTCATACTAAAAGAATGCAGGGGCATTTCCTGTTATCTTATCTCTCTCTCACTTCCATATTAGGTATTCAGGATGTGCTAGTAGAAATGAAGTGCGTCACCACTGCATCTCATAGCAGTAATGAAATCCTAAGAAATCTTAACCCTAAGAAAATTTTACAGTCATGTCTTGTCGTAACTGTGTTTTGTAGACTTTTATGGTAATTATAGCAGTTCCTTTTTATTACTTTTGCTCTTCGAAAGAACTTAATAATTTCATATTACTCGTATCTACGAGTATGTTAAAAACTACGTATATTATAATATAATTATACTACATGTTTACTATTTAATTATGTACCTATAACGTATTTATTGTAATGATTCTGTACGTAGCGTAGTGAACATAATAAGATCATCTGTATATAAATTATTATTTGCATAAAATAAGTTCTTTTGGGAACTGAAAATTTTTTTTCTATTCATGGTAACTGTCGAAAGTGTACTTACTTACAAATGCGTTATTTCCCCCTTACAATTCTGCTTTTGCAAATGCTTATAAATAAGTAATAGATAGTAATTTTAGTAAGATAGTAAATAGTAGATGTCTGAGGTTCAGAAAAAATTTAGGTACATCATTGTCTTTTATCTATAAGGATAACATTGATGCATATGAAAAATTATACTCCATTCAAACTGACAATCAAGTATTTATCGAAACAAGTTACGTTAAGCTTAAAAAAAAATAGATTTAGCTCAATAGTCGTATAAAACCTTGGGATAAGAAAACTATTAAGAAGGTTTCACGTTCTAATCTTATCGTACATGCCCAGTAATTTCAATGCGTGCATTGAAATTACTGGGCATGTACGATTGACTTGAGATTTTTCGATTCGTCTCGGAACATGCAACATAGCCATGCTCGCCGCGTGGACCGCGTAAGGACATCTGCCACAGCAACAGCACGTTATTAATTGTCGATATTAATGTTTAAAGACATAAACAAAAAGGGAGAAGACTATAATTTGACACACTGTAATTTACATTATTTATTTTTGCCAACTTTTAAAGGATGTGAAGGAACGCGAGGAAGTTAACGTAATATTTAAATTATTTAAAATTTCAAGTTACGTCCGAAAGTGGTCCATTTCGTAATATGCGAAACATAATTTAACATTATTGTTGTAACACTACATTCAGTAGAAACAATTTAATTTTGTCTTTAAAAGTAAAAATACATAATACTGTATTTCTACGTGCTTCCTTTATTGCATTGCCCTCATAAAGAGCAATACTTAATTATAATGTACCTACGGGGCGCATCCCTTATCATGTCGTTTCGTATCGATGTGGCGGGTTTCCTGACTTGATACATTTGGATCGATGAGGAGAGGCGCGGCGCGGCTGCTCGTGGTTCTAGCTGTGCTACGAGCGCCCTCATGACCTAAATTTTCGAAATGACGTCATAAAGCAGGAAGATGTGGCATGTAGGTCACGGGGTACACTAACCCGAGCGTACCGGCCCCACTCCGCTATCTCCATCGATCAACAAGCTGCAACGTTCGTCCGTGATCTGTTGCAGTAGTGAGTACAATGTAGGTAGGTACGTCCCTAATTAATAAGGTATATTAATTAGGGACTTCATTTAAATGTTAACTCACTCTTACTTATTTCATAGTATTATTGCAACTGAATTCCAGTCTCTATAATGACCTGTGTTTAGAAAAAATATAGGTATGGACATGAAATTTCTCACGGCTAGTATGTACCTACCTACCTATTTCCATAATTATGATTGTTATCCTGCAATGCCCTGCATATGAATACAACATTGGTAGTTTGTTATACAATCAATGAATAAGCAATGAACATCTACGACTCTACGTTAGGTACCGTTTCTTCTAACTACTGGGTATTTTATTCCTTACACTCTTAATCACAATGGCTAATTAAGCTGTGTTTGGTAGATGATAGATCTTACAAGTTCTACTTCAATGACATGAATCATCGATGGACAATAAAACTGCTAACAATTTTTAATCTAAAAACGGTATCCATATATAATATACTCAGCATCGTATTTAGAATATCAGATTATTATAAATTACTTGTTGACATGACTATGTAGGTATTTGAAAAAATAATAGTATTGTTCGAAAAGCTATAAATAGATGTAATGTATTCCTTCTAATAGCTGCACACTCGAGCACTCTTACTGAGTTACACACTCAGTAAGAGTGCTTTACACATTTAATTCGATTCATTTCACTCATCGCCACCTTTGTGATTGGTAACCTCTAAGGATTTATTTCAATTAGGCACAAGTACAATACCTACTTACAATTTACTTTCAATGCAACCGTCGCAGTAAGAATGTCAATTCCAATTAAATTATATAAATAGGTGTCTATTCATACCTTAAATAATTTTATGAATCGCATGTTATTTGAAATACGTTTAACTATCTGTGAAGCTTCAATTACAAGGTTATGTTTGACGTCACAGTACAACAAACACTGCGTTAGTGACACTACAGGCAAATTCGGACTGGTACAACCGGACGGCATAGGCAAACGGGCAAAAATAATGAAAAAAAAATCGTTTAAAAAGCACTTGGTAGGTTTAGCCTACATCAACCTACCAAGTGTTCATGTTCTCTGCTAAACCCATAGGCCCATATACCTACATTCAGTTCTGCATAAATAACAAATTCGATTCATTAGCATGTTGATCAGATTTGTTGAGATAAAGCCAGACGACTATTATAATCCTCAATCTAATCCATATATACTTCTGCCAACCTAATGAACCATATTGTAATCATTATCATGTAGAAACAGAGATGAAATTCATGATATTTTCGAAAAATTATATTCCAGAACATTGCTCTTGAATAAAATTGCAAAAAAAACAAGTTATTCAATTGGGATCCTTTTTCTTGACGCAAGGCTTTAATTAATTTATTCCCACATTTATGTATATGGAACAGGCATATTTAAAACCAATTGGCGTAGTTAATTCTGTGTAATGCATACAGAATATAGAATTTCTGTGTTATACACACAGTGTGTATGTTCAATAACTATATTCGCAATGTTAACTATTAGTGATCTTGTGTGAATCACTAATATTCAGCTCTCAACTACCAAAGATTTATTCTTAATCATTTACCTAATCTTTATATTATGAGAATGCCATTATTCCACAAATCTATTATAGTATCAAAATTTTTAGGACAAATATCATTAAACCCTAACAATATATAAAAATGATATACTTACAAAGTTATTTTGTTTGCCCCCTATAAACACTTGACAACATCACCCCCACAGGAGTCTGTTGTGCAATCGCTAATAAATAATTTAATACAGCAACAATTGATATGACGTTAAGCCCGCAATTTTATAAGTTTTAATTTCCAACAGATAGGTATATAAAATCTGTTTTATTATTCTCTGTGCCTGTTGGACTTTGGTTATTATCTGGTTACGTGATAATAATGTACCTAAACGTCATAATAAAATCTGCCAAATGGTAGTAAAAATTTTCTAGATAAAAATTGTCACCGAAAAGTTATACTACGACTATTATATATGCTTTGAGATCATAGTAGGTAGTTCTTCATTAATTGAATAGTTGGAATGGTAACATACACAAATATTATTTTCTGGATTCAAGATAAAATTGAAAAATAAGATAGACAATCTGATAATATCTAGATAAACTAAAGTTCCAAAAAAAAAAGTAGGTAAACTTCACGACAGTACATACAGGTGTACATTATTTCGAGTAGGTGTAAGTGTAATGTAATGTAACCCAAATCTTGTCAACAATTGTAGCTAGCCTCAAATGTTGTCAAATTGATACCCAAGGCCAAAGTTTAGATGGAACTATAATATGACGCTTATGGGTTCCAGATCCATTGCATCAATAAGTTTCCGCTCAGTTCGGTCTCGATAAAATTACCCAGACCAACCCAGTTAGGCTCATCTGAAAATGGAATAGCGATAGTTAGTGACGACGTTAGGCCAATCCGTCAATTTGGCTCATTTTCCGTCTACTTCAGGGCAGCAAATTAAAATAGTACAAAGAGATTTTTTTTCCGGTTTATTCACTGAAAACCCTAACAATGAAGCGCACATTGTTGCAATATATCTAGTGGATGCGAGTATTTTACCAATTTTACTTATGATAATAAAATATGATATTTTTCTTTCATTTGGGAAAACCCAATGATTTCGTCGAATCTTAAACAGTTCTCAACTTTATAGTACACCTACTCCTACAGAGACTAAAATTGTTGGATTATAGCCAACATCAACTATTTGTATGAATTGGAACTATACTATCTAGCAGATGTTGACGGAAGCTTAGTAGAAATAATATTACAATTACAATCAAAACTATAAATTGGGTTCCAATTGAGCTTAAGACTAATTTCAATTAAAAAAAACTAAACTAAACTTTTTACTAGTTTTTATTTAACTTACCGTGTCATAATCTTTTTATGGATATGATTTATTTATATTCGAATTCTGAAATGATTTGGGGAAAAGAAAAGATATTTATTTGCGTCAATATTATTATTACTTCATTTCGCGCGCTTTTTCGTGGTACAATGGAATTTGAACGCGTGGTTGTTGACTCCATTGAATAATAAGTTATCAACTTTAAGCAACCTCGCACTGTCCCGTGCGCTTTTTTTTCAATTTGAACTGTTTCAATATGAGTGGCTATTTGCTCTTTCTGTCCACAGGGTTCAAGCCCGGAATGCTGCGCGGATAGCACTGGCTTTGAGCTTACAAATACAGTGGGCGTCCCAGGCCCTCCACCTGGCCCTCGGTACAAGCTAGCCACGGAAGGAACTCTTAAAGTATGCGGTTTCCAACATACCAGGACGGTTGTCGATAAAATACTCGCAACCAAATTCTTGAGGCGTTGGGAATCCCACGTGCTCTGCTTATTGGATGATCACGTCATATCTAAAACAGTAAGTATTGATTTTTTATTATTATATTTTTGAGATACCTACGGTTGCGGATAAAGGACAATAAAAGACATCGTAGGACGAGGTCACAGTTAGGATGGGTGACCGCTCCGCTATCCTTACAGTCTATTTTGTTATCCTTACAGGCCTTACATAGTGTTTATCAGGGGTAAAGGCAGAAGAATTGCTCTCATTCTGTAATTTTACATTAACTTATTTGGCCTGCGAGGTCGTTCGCGTGCATTTCAGAATTGGACTTTTCACTTATATTTATAATACAACACTTTCATTACTTAAGTCATTACCAATCGCATATTTTAATAACCTGTAAATGTTCAGCTGTGTAAATGTAAATATACGTCAATCCAAGTTTAGCGTTACTCATCACTACTGTTCTGCGTAATTTTTTTAGTCTTTCAATGAACCTAATTTCTCTTCCAAACCATACAATTGAAGATATATTAATTTTAAATGTATGTAATTTTTTCATTATTTTAATATGCACTTATGTTGAAGCTATTTATATAGTTCCGTTGACTGATTAATTAAATTAAAGGGAAAAAAGTTAAAGTGAGTTATGACGTTCGATATTTAAATTGGACGATTGTTTTTTTATCATGAACACGACAATGAGGTCAATAAGCTGATAAGTGAACATTTGTGCGTCATTAAGCCGGTAGATACAATACCATTATGCAGATATATTCCCAGTCGTAGTACCTTTCACATTACACGCATCTCTGGCCACGAACCCGTTATGTGAATGTGAATCTCATATCAATCTCGTTACAAAGTTGTAGGTGCATTTAAACACACACAAGTTAAAATAGATATACAGTACCTATGAACCTGTGCCTAGTTCGTGTTATCTTTTATATAATTTGATGAGAATATGGATTTCCCAATAACAAAATTTACACGGAATTGATGAAATCGTTAGTGCAGAAATTTACTATACCTTGTTACATGTTATTATACGTTGTTATTTAGCTATACGGGAAATATATATTCAATATATATATTTATTATTTGCGATAGCAGTTAAATGTGATAAAATGTAGGCCCCGAAATTTTCATTTCGGTAGCAATCCTCAAAAACATTTTTCATTGTCATTTCAAAACAATTTACCTTACAATAAAAACTATTGATCATTTAGCATTATGGCTATTCAATGGCTTCTGGATGGTTCTTATCTTAACCATCTACGGGTAAGTTTGTTTAACCTTAATTAAGTGCTAGTATGGTCCAATGAAATTAATCCTCACAATGAACATTATTATTATGTAATATTATAAATTATTGCCGTTTATAGATGCTGAAATAACGGCATGAATAATTTTAAGTAATTAGTGAATAATTCAATCAACTGCTAATTGCAAGGTATTTTATTTTTATTGCTGTTTACTTGTTTTATGTTGCTATTTGTGGTGTACAAAAAAGGAATATTAAAAGGTATGTAGGTACTTACGTATAGGTAGTTAAATAAAGAGATAAAATACTTGAAGACATCTAGTTACTTGGAAATGTATATTCAAAATGTAATGTTATCCTGTCAAACTTATCAATGTTTATCACAGTACAGATATTTATATCATTGCTTTGTCATATCACATAAAAAAATATAAGTCAAACAAAATGCAAGTATTATAGGTACTAGCATTAGTAGGTACTTTAACTGTTATATTATCAAATTTCCTTTACTAAAATAATTAAATTATATACGTATAAAGCAATAATACTTAATTAATAGAACTTAGTTATGTAGCTGTAGAGGGCACACACATTTTGTAGGTACGTAAATAGCGATATGACATAATTATGACGTCAATACACGTATAGGCAAATAGCGGGGAAAAGTTAGGTTCTAGAGAGAAGGTCGACGAGCGACGGCAGCGATCGCACGCTTGGGATGCTGCTCTGACGTCACAGCTAACCTCGCGGCTCGCGGTGGCTCGCCCGGGGCATTGCTCCGCGGGTCCGTGATACAAGACTACTTGGTTGCATAGTTAAAAGCCCTCTTGAGTTTATATTGACCGAGCGACCTATCAATGTTTCTGTGTGACCCATTTAAAATTGTTACGTCATAAGCAGGTTCGACTACGAGTTTGTAGTTTAGATTTTATCTTTTCTTGATTGTCAAAATACGTTGTGGGTTAACTATGCTTTTCTTTCTTTTTAGCCGTCCGGTTTCTTAGAGAAGCCTCTGTCCTACAGCTGCATGCAAGAAGTATACTGCATATCCCGGTGGGATCCCGCTAGAAAGTACTGCTTACGGATTGTGATGCCACACGGATCTCTACTTTTACAGGTACGTTATACGAAATAATAAATCAGTTTGTATTTATATGACTACGACTAAGTAAAACAACAAACATACGTTTGCTGTTAAAACGTAATACTTTGCCGTAGTCCGCCAAAACTTAGGACAAAACTGCGACATACTCGTAGCTAGTATAAATCTTGAACTTATTAACTTTTTTGGGCAGCACCTAGTAGTGTAGTCTCCACTCGGTGTCAATGTTTGGACTATAGTACCTAACGTACAGCCATTTTCGATAATTATAAAATTAGTTTTATTCACAACTAAGTCTAGAAACACTTATAATATTAGTCTTAACGACTCATATTAGAAGTATTCATTCTACAGTTTGCTTAGGTTTTAGTTTCGGATCACGCAAGCTCCCTCCACTATTGCACTATATACTTGAGAAGTTAGTGATCCTACTTTTGTTCCTTCCTATGTGTGCGCCCTAACCTCTTTTCCATAATATTGTTTTTAAGTCAGCTTCTGAGCCCTCGATTGGCTGGAAGAGATCGCTGCTTTAGCGATGAGGCCGCAGAATGTGTGCCTATTCTACCATTTGCCATTTCTTTTGTTTACGTCTGATATACAAAAAAAGGATTCGTTTGTTTGAATTTACCTGTCCAATAAACTTTAAATTATTTGCAGGCAAACGACGCATACACAAGAGACCAATGGTACTATTCCATTGTTTGGCGAGTAAGTACCTACCATTATTTTAAACACTTATCTGTATTGTTTGTAAAATATATGTGTATGTAACTGTAATCTTATTCATCTTTCAGAGAAATATGATAAGATACCACAACTTCTTGTCAAAGACGGCCAGGAAAGAAATCGTCATGAAAGAGTTAAAGGTGAGTTTGAAAAATAAGCGATCTTGATTTCGATTTGACTTGTTTGCAACTGTTTACTTTCATTGTGGCGTCAAACGTTTACAGTGTTATCCATTTATCGATGAATCAGAGCTGTTATCATAAACTTTTAAGTACACTTTTATTATACAGTGAGAATGGCATGAGTGCAATGCTCATTCTTAACCTATAACTCACGTTTCGGCAAACATGGACTAGAAATGACTCGGAAAGTTACGTTGGTAATCCCTTTGACGGAGACATATAACAGAATACCTTTACCGTAGCTGTAATTAAACGTTATCTACTACCTCCCAATAGAAATTATTCATTTTGTTTGTTATCCTTAGAAATGGACAATGAAGCCGACCCTTATTCATATTTGAGAGGATGAGAGGTGTGTTATCAGTGTATTACAACAATAATAACTTTAAAAGATGATTGCAGTTTTTTTTTCATATTGACTCAAATATTTCGCAGTAAAGTGTAAACTTATAGGTTCATGACACACTTTGATGCTTGGTTTTTTTTTCGTTTTATTGTGTAAACAGCTATTTTATTAAAATTACTATGGAACGTACCTAATGTAACCCTGATGAATGTATTTTCCAGAACATGGTTGATTTCGCGATGACCACACCCTTACAGGATGATAGTGTAACCAGGATTCCGATTGAAATCGTTACTACTCTTCTTTCAGAGGTAAGTAATACCTATAGTAAAAGGAAGTACTTTATACCAATAATAAATTATAGTGAAAACTACATACTAACAGAACGTATATACTTAACCTACTACAAAAAGAATTACAAATGATAGATACTTATTTTTATCTCACTGTAAAAGTATCCTATATCCATCGAAGTCATACAGACATCCTGATTCCACCATTAAAGACTAAGACGGGGTATAACGAACTCCTACTTACAAATTATAATTTGAATTTCTATGTATGTAAGAGTCGTTATGTCCTTGGAAAATGGCAAAATATTTTCACGCAAGCAATATGCAATATGAAATAGCGGAAATAATTTAGTTAAAATGTTTTGTTCAGTATTAATCTCATTACCAGCATTCGTTCTGAGCGTAATAAAACAGCTCACTGTTTGGTACAAAAGAACTGCGTGCCGTGTTTCGTTCATACTACTGCGTACTACGTGAACCATTGACGTCGCTATGCTGTAGTCTCCACGTGTTTTTTATGTTACAGGATACGACATGTGTTAGTTTTGTTTCAATTTTCTTTTTTACTAACATTCCAGGATAATGTCCAAAATTAATTTTTTAGACAATTAAATGGAAATTAGTATTATTTGTTACTTAGTTATTCTTTCAGTTATTACATTCTTAAAGTATAGTTTATGTCCGCACTGAGTTGGCTTTGCTTTTTGACTATCAATTTTGGTGGCGGGTCTACTGGGAGAGATAACAGGAATTCATATAGGAATATAGAATAAGCAGTACCCTTGTACTAAAATTTTTTAATGCACCCGTTCTTTTACAATTAAAATAAATTTAAAAGAGTGTAAAAAAGCCAATCTTCGTCTCGTCGCAGGACGATGAATGCACGAACTTTTGATAAAACTATTACTATTCATGTTAACTTAAAAGTCTAATAAGTACTATTTTTTAGTTTCTTGTCGGGTTTTTATTAATTGTTGTTTATTTAGAGAAGATAATAACATGAGTAGATAATCTTATGAAATTTTAAAAAGTTGGTCACCTTACCTACCTACCAAGTGATATCAGCACGTAACGCTTTAACGAATATAAGCATAAACCGCTTACAATTTATACTGCCATAATTAACCAACAAAATAATGTTCATGACGTAAACAAACCTGCAATTAATACTACGAGAACATATAGGAACCTATTTTATAAGTTTAATTATATATATAAGCTAAGATTAACTTGTTTTTAATTAGTATAAAAACTGCTTCGAATGGTTAATTTATTTCATTATAAGTTATTATTGAATATGTACATTTTATGTTACGAACCTACCCTTGAGTTGAGTCTCTATGAGATAATAGCTGATTTACGAAAATTCCGTCATTTTAAGGCCGTCCATAAATTTTTCTTCGTTTTTAACATACTTAATGCAAATAAGTATAAGACTTATATAGTTTTCTCAAGGATGTCATTGTCAGAACTATAGGTACCATATTAAATTGGGACCACACTGAAAGCACCAGCTATCAAATAAAAATCATCAAAACCCATTCATCCAATCGAAAGTTATGAGATAACAAACATAAAAAATACTGTCTAATTGAGAACCACCTCCTTTTTTTAATTCGGTTGAAAATAACGACGCATACGTAAGTTCTAAGTGCCCGATTCTGTAAAACTATTTGATCTGTATAACTTCTAATCTACTATTTGATCTGTATAACTAATATATTCATATATTTGTATAACCATAATACTTAGCAACAATAAGAATGTGCTCGTATATGTGCGACTGTTGCTGCTCCAACACTCTAAAGCATCTCCCTTTCTCATATCAAACAACCCTCAGCAACAGTAGACGGGAACAATGTAAGTCTCAAAGGAGAATAAAATTCTTACGTTTCAATCTCTTTAATTTCAGGATAAGGAAAGCCCCGAGTGGGAAGAATGGGCGGAGAATGCGATCAGCGTAGCCGCGCCACTGTTGGCTGAACGGTACATCAACGGCGATCTGTGCGGGTTGCTCGCGAGGCTGTGCCGCCGGCGACCTCGGGCTGCGCCGCTGCCGGCCCTCGCTCCTCCAGTGCGGAGGGTCCTGATGCGGAACGTTGACTTCGGAAAAGCTCCCAATGCAAGACTCTTTGTGCGAGAGTATATTAGGTACGTAAAATTACCTAACTGAACACGTGTCGCGATATTATAATTACGAGTATATAGATTAAAATAAATCTCAATAGAGATAGTACCTACCCATCTTTTATACCTAAATACATTTGATAAGTGATTATGTTATTATTCATCGCGGGTTTCCATTAGGTTTCTATTATTAGTGTTTAATTTTTAATACTTATTGATACCATTTTCCTCTATTTTAATAAATATCAAACAACCTCAAATTAAATGAGTTTAATGATGTTTTAAACGATTTATAAATTGGTATTTGTATTTCACCTTGAAATGTCCCGTTAATTAGCTTCTAACTCCGTAGTAACCCAATAATGACAAAAAGGTATTTGCTATCTACGATACAATGACGCATTACTTTTAAAAACGTCATAACAGTCTAATTTATAGTGAATTGATAGTCCATATATCTACTTACCTTCTTGATATGTATCTAACCTGTCATCTAAACCCTCTTCATCCATGCTTAATTATGTAAATAGGTACAAAATGGATCATAAACATGCGTCAAACTGGCGGATATTTGTATTGTGCCAAGTCACTCTTAGGTTTCATTTTTACTGTAGTAGATACATAAGAATAAAAACGGTAGGTAGATAGGTAGTTTTGTGTGAAGCAAACGAAGCAATTCAGTTGTGTTTCGGTTTAAAGGTGCAGTTGCCGGGTACACTTACATGAGGCGACCATCAGCCTCTGGGGTAGCAGCGCAACTACATGCGACCTCATGCAGAACACGAGCCTGCTCGAGGTTGGATGTATATGTCCATGGGCGGCAGCGACCACTTAA
>DWQK01001051.1:0-17085 GCA_018231225.1 Noctuana stator
TGGCATCAGTATCGATCCCTAATCACCCGCTGATAGTTATTTTGGAAATATATTTCATGTACAGAATTGACCTCTCTGCAGATTTATTATAAGTATAGATAAATAGATAGAAAACAGTAATAGATATATAATATTATGTTGATGTCCAATAAGGATCTTAATCTATATCTATACTAATATATAAAGCTGAAGAGTTTGTTTGTTTGAACGCGCTAATCTCAGGAACTACTGCACCGTTGTGAAAAATTATTTTTGTATATGGTAGCTACATTTATGAGGAAGGTTATAGGCTATCAAGCGTTACGTTGCAATTCTTAACGCGGGTGAAACCGGGGGGCACAGCTAGTAGAGAATAAGTAAGCCTGCATAATGGTCACCAATCACCATCATGTTAGTTGATTTTGTTTGAAGTTGAAATTTACATCCGCATTAAACCCCAAATTGAAAAGAAGTATTTGTATGCATAGCTTTAGCTACTCATGAAGACTGAGATGGTGGCCTCAAATATAGTCTTCATCAGAACAAACCAATTGCATACAGTGTAGTTCGTAGTCTTGGCACGCGTATCATTTACGATTCAGTTATCAATTAGGAGAAGTTTGCTCGGTATGTTTAGCAGCTTGGCTATTTTTTACGCGAGTGCATTACTCGAATTAGTCGGAATTTGGTACAATGTATCCAATTAGCTTTTATTTATACGCCATATGGCGGGGTATCTATTAACGTGCAAGCTTTTTTTCATTTTTCACTTTTGTTTCTTCATAGCGCTAAATTGCCTATTAAAACAAAATAAGCATAAACAGACATTTTGTCAGTTTACAAAGTTATAAAAAGTTCATTATATTCGATGTAAAAACCATATAATTTATGACGGCTTATTCTTTTTTATAATATAAGAATAATGTGTAAGAAACCGTTTGTTTATCATTCGATCTTATTTGCTCGGAGCGGACGCCGTCTCTCTATGCAATAATCTCCACTAACATCTTCAGTATCCGCTGAGGCTATAATGAATTAAAACGTTACTCCATCCTCCACCATTAACTGTTGGCGCCTCGCAATTTTTAGTATGATTGAAAATATCTAGGCTTAATAATAATGGCTTAAGAAAGTATAGAAAACTCAAACGGGTCGTTTGACGGGTCGTCGATATTTCAAACGGAACATTTCGAAAATCTAATTGTAATAACTGGACTACATTTGATAGATACTCGACACTTATGTGTATATCTACGATGTTGACCTCATAGCCATTTGGCTGCACATTATGAAAATGAATCTAAAAATTATGCGACTACGTCTATACCGCCGTCTGTGCATTTTTTTGCAAACTGAGTGATGTACTTGAGTGCAGACTATTCGGAATTTCCTTGAATTTTTATCAGAGATCTCCGTCTACGTCTCAATGCTCTTTGAAAACTATTTTGAGATCAGCTCTAGAAAAATCGCAGAGAATACTCGATCGACAGTCCGTTTAAAATTGTCAAAGTTTAGTTTCAAAATCGCTTGTGCCGCACTGCCCATAGTTTCGCGAATTAACCCCAAGGATACTCGAATTTGTTTATTGCATCGTGATTCATGTGTCTGCTGCAACAGACGAATAACATTTGCTAGGTTCTCTTAGCGACTGATGTTTTTTCCCGACCGTCATTTTTCACGTCCGGTTGCAACTCAGAATGCAATCAATAATTTATTTCTGAACCAGCGTTGTATATTTTATTTTTCACAAATACCTACTGGCTGTATATTGAACTCCGTTTGATAACTGGTTAAAACTGGATTTCACTACTTCATAAATTTGGACATCACTACTTCTTAAATTTAAACTTACATAACAATAACACTTCTTAATAATACTAGTATATGTGACTTTTTATTAATTTTTTCACTTTCTTTTTGTTCCAATGAGTTAATAAAATTGTTCTTTTCGAAGACCTTTTTCTATTTCAAAGAAAATGAATGTATAAACTCTATTCCTACATAAATGTAGTGAACAGTATAAGGATAATTAGAATCGAGGTGCAATTATATGCAAATGCAACATGGCAAGTGAGCTCGTTTTGAAACCATCCATTGGTCCTCACCCCTGCCCAGGCCAATGCTGTGACGAAGTCAGTTGTCATTAGTATTCAACACTTGGGCTCAATGGAAAATTTAACCCATATTTCCTATGAAGAACATTTCTAGAATAAGATTTTAAGAGTAAGTATTTAAAGGTGCACGTTGTTGCTATGATGATCCATCGCGCTTCATAAAGAAGACAATATCGTATTACTTTTTATTTATAATACTACTTTTATCAAAAGCGCTCTTATATCTAGCCTACTTTCGAAACTACTAACATCATGAATTATTATCGACATAGGTGATTAAAGTTAAATTTTCATTAGGTACATTCACTTATGAGGCCTTATAACGAAATTACCGAGATTGGCTAGAATCTTTAAAATAGAAGATGGCTCTTTAATATAGCTTATGGCCGTAGTAATTTTTCAATTTACCGTTACCATAAAAGGTGTTCCGCCCGCGTATGTCGAAGTACGAACTTATGCTTGACACGATCACTGATCCGGATTACTCCAAGCTTTGTACATACGAGTATAATAAAAAAAGTACAGATTAAAAATTTGAAATATTAAGTTGTAAAAGTACGATTTTTTGTTTAAGTAACAGAATTAGTTATTTTAGTAATAATAATCTGTTTATTGTTCGAGTACTGGAAATAGTGCTTGAAGTTAAAATATACCTAAATACAAGTTGCAAGAAAAATATAGTACGGTACTCAATTTGATAAAGCGATTAAAGAAAATTTATTTAAGGTTATTTTATAAGCTTTACATTACGATACGAAATTGCAAAATTTTCTCTGCGGGTAAAAAATGTTTGCAATTTTATATCTATTTTAACAGCATTAATTTTTCATTTCGATTTAAAAAAGTAAATTAGATCTTAGTAGTTTTTCTCGTTTAATTTGAATTCTGTCTCCAATGCAGCCTAATTGATCTGTATAGGTCAGTCTAGAGAGAGCACGTCACGGCAACACGATTATGTTGTAAAACTTAGCCCGCCCGCAGTCGGTAAGAACCGCAGTGGTCCGGTTAAAAAGTGCGTCCTGGGGCCTCTTTCGCTATAACACGCGAGATTCTTTATCAATAATGTGATAAGTGATTTAGCTAGTACATAAACGTGGATTCGTAACGCGCCACGCAGCCAAAAGTATATAATATACGAGTACACTACGTGTGACGCGCCAAACGTGGAATTATCCGTGGAATGTGGGTCATTGTGCGTGGAATTGAAAAATCATAATAATGGTCGCCGCGTTACGTGTTTTTAATGTCATAGTGAATAAGGCTCGGTGCTGAGTGAACCGATCCCGAAACAATTGACGACCCGCGTGGTGTAGTGGTTACCATGCCGGTCCACCATTCGAAGGGTCCCAGGTCCGATCTCAGGCGGGTCAAAAATTTAAATGACGAATTTAGATTTCTGTTCCCGGTCTGGGTGTTTGTGTACTTGTCTTTGTGTGTGTCCATAGCACAGACACAGGGAATCCTAGTGTGGGGCTGTGAGTGTGAAGCGTTTATTTTTTTTAATTTGAAACACTTTTCATTTGTCCTAACATCTGCTCGCGTATCATAAAACATGTAAAGAATATTTTTCACATATGGCGAAAAATATGGTGTGTAGACTATCAATAAACTCACCATTTTTGTCTTTATGAGCAGCTATAATCAATAAAGCGTCTCATGTAAGGACTAAATATGGTGGAATTTTATTCTATTGATGGTTCTAGGCAATAATCTTTTAATTGACTTCAATCCCACGTACCATTAAATACCTTTGCGCATTTATGGAAGCAAATACTTATAAAAATATAAATATCTAGTCCTCTCAGATATTTGTTGGATTAATTTTGGTTTCACTACGCGGATTATGTGGAGACTTCATAGGTATACCTCCAAAACATTACCTAACCGCCAAAACGTTACCTAATTAAAGGCACTGTAAAAGTTTTAATATATTTCTAGTTATAAAAGATTTTGAGTTCTACGTTTAGTAATTACTTAGCAAATTCAATTATTTGCCAAGTTTTAATACTTAATTAACTGTAGAACATTCGCTACACAACGATTTGAATCGCTTTTTGCAGTATAATCATACTGTAAATTTATTTTAGTAAAATTATTGTAACGGAGCAACGTTTTTGGTAAGAACAGTATTTTGAAATGTGTCTATTGTAAATTTGATTATCTTCAAAGGTATGTTGAAATCGATAACGTTATATCTTATGAAATCTATTAAACCATTTATTTTACATCGAAGCTGTTGTGGTGAATTGCAATGGGATAATTAATAACTAGTCCTTATGAGCCACATTTTTTTTATCACGCAATAGAATCTAGTCAATTCAAAAACAAAAAAGCAAGTTTTGATCGACATAACAAATACTTCAGAGTACCTACTAACATTGTGATTAAATTCAAAATAAAACATTTGTGTTATAAGAACCTTTTTGTTTACATAATCAAGAAAAAGAAAATCTAGGTGACAAGGTAGATTCACTTGCAAAATCTAATATTTGTTAAATACTAATTGATCGTTCGCAATCGTGTTATTAATTTGAAACGCCTTTTATCGTCCAATGCCTTTGTGCTCCGTTCACTTAGTGTTTGAATTTAAATTAATTCTTTGGGCTTGTTACCTATTAAAATATAAAGTAATAAATACTGTTACAATATGGCTATTTCACGCGTGGCTCGTATAAGATCATATGACCATATGCCACTAAATTACAATTGGCTGATTGTTGTGAAGTAATAAAGCGTAATGAAGTTGATTGGTTAATGTCTAATATTCTAGTTTCTTTTAAACTAATCATACAATTGATATGTGTGTTTGCCACGCTTGTTCTCATACTAAAAGAGTGTAGGATCATTTCCTGTTTTTTTTTTCTCACTATATTCCGTGCTTGTAAGTTTGCAATTAATGATAATTATTATAATTTATTACTAGCTTCCTTGGCAAAAAAATTAATTATCGCTAACTCTCCAAATTTAAAAGTTATTCCCATATCTAAGTTACCTACAACATTTTTTTTACGAGCACAAATATCTCTACTTGCACATTAATAATGGATCAGTAATTTCTAATTTTTTATCCGTATGCAAATCTCTTTCAATCTAAAATCAGCGACATCGTTACATTTGACGTACACTCTACGATCGTAGCTATTAAGCCGGAAAGTTGTCGTTCGATCTGATCGATATTAAACAAGACAAGTCTGTCAGTTACCTAACTCTACGCACCTATTCTGCAACGGCAGTGAAAGCGAATTGTCTAATTATTTTTATTTTATTTTATAATAACAGAGATGACACAGCGCTTCGGAGTGTATACGCTTTTTTCGTTCTTTCACTTCGGGAACTCAATCTGTGGTCAGTGTGAAATGGAGATTATAAGAAAAAGGTACGTGATTGACTTTTGACGGTGCAAAACGATTGCGATCGGTGTACTTCTAGCTACATTCATAAATTATCGGTGTCCATGTCGTAAATAAAATAAAAAGTTTAGTGCAGGATTTAAATTGACTTCATAGTGTGCGCGATCGCTGATAACAGCATTCTTATTAGGCGAGTAATTATTGGGATTGGGTGGTACTGCTTACTTGTTATATCATGCTCCCAGTATCACACAAAATCACTTTCTATTTTTCACTGTTGTATTTAAATTCTCTATTGAAATTTTGAAATTAAAGTCGGTTCGTAAAGCATTGTTGTATTATGCACGCTTAGTCGAATCGCGTAAGTAGTTTTTGACATCAATGCCAAATCTACACTCTGTACCGTTTCAAGCTTAGATATAGAAGTTTAATTATAAGTGGAAGCGCATTGTAAAACGTTCCATCATCACATAAAATTTTACTGTATCAGTTACTAGAACGTAACGTAAAATACTTAACTGGTTTAATTTTTATAACATAATATCGTACGAAATTATCGGAGCAATTTGGATATAAACTCTTAGCTTTATACCTTTATTTTAGCGATGCAAATGCAAGATAAGTGCAATTTCGCGAACGAGGACCGCCTTAATTTTTATTGCTCTTTTATTTTTGTGGTAGCCGTTGATGTAGCGAGTATTTTCAAGAAGCTGATACAAGTGAGATCAACATTTAACATGGTAAAGAAATACGTGTAAGTCGTTGCGAGAAGTTGAACCTACTACCGGTTGCAGATTTTATATCGACCACATGCGATCCCGTTCAAAATGTTTTTTGCAGTTCGTTTAACTTAATGAAATATTTTAGTTTCCTTATCTCGACAAAACTAATTTTATAAAAAAGGTCAATTTGATAAATCACCACTTATAAATTTTTTATGTCAACTTTGAGTGCACTGTCATTTTATTGAGATTCATTTGCTACACATATTTAATCAATAAAAACATTACACGGAATAAATTGTATTTTTACGTTAAGGAGAAATATATTTATAGTGTTTCTAAGCCTCCCGATTGAGCTGACTTGCTCACAATAGGCAACTGGAGCAAAAAAATTTAGCCGACGGCCGGCGGCGCTACGATAATATAGCGAACCTCACTTTCTGGTTTACTGGGTCGAATAATGTTGTTTATTTTATTTTTATTTCTCGTATTATTACAATGAGTGAAAATCGCGGTGAAACTGTACCCTTCACTTTTATTTTTATAACTTTTTGCTGGGCGCAGGGCAAGGTTGACAGAAAACGCACTTGCAATTTGCTACGCAGAAATAGTTTGCTTCTTTCTATTCATATTTTACGGTAAATAATGCTCATTCTTGTAATTTTTAAACATTTAAATACAAAACGATAATAAGGGCGGTCAATTTTATTCGTATCACGTTTGCTACGAAAAGTAGACTCAAAATGAATTCGAAATATTTATGTCGCACTTGTGTAGAAACGCATTTTATATTGCGTTCTCATAACAGTTGTTCCTTTAAGTTTCTTCACTGTCTATAATATTGAGCGCATATAAAAGTATATAAAGTTTAAATTTTTTCACGGAAGCCAAAGAAAATATTTTATTTTACAAAGTGTACTAACACTAAACTTTAAATGTTCGTACAATCGATTTAATTTTAGTTTAAAACGTTTCAAATTTTGGAGTTTTAAATTCAACAGTACAATATTTACGATCGATGGTAATAACATTAATTTTTCAATTATTTGTAAGATTTGAATTTTAATATTTAATGGTTTGAAGTTTTCAGAAGTTGGCTGGTAGCTATTGTCAATTTTTTTTAAGAAATAATCTTTTGTAAGCTCGACACATTTGAAATGAAAATTTGTCACTAGAAATAAAACCACCTACCTTGTTTCACGGAAAAAGTCCTTTATCCTACTTTTGGACGTTTCAGCTTCAGTACGTTATACGGCACTAGTGTTAGCAATAGTCAGTGTAAAATCCAGTCGCTATCTACCCGGCTAATTAGAGCACTAAGTATCGGTTTCACTTTTATTAGCACTGTGTTCAACAAAATATAATAATTAAAAATAATAAATATTTTTAATTGTAACACACCATCCGAAAGAAGTCAGTACCACAGCACTTGGTTATCGAATATCCATTCCATCACTGGGGGTGTATAGTCCGCGAGCGAGCGAGCTTAAAGCTGCGGAGCGTGCGCGTGCGCAGGCCGGTGTGGCATCGCGTTATCAGCGCGAGCGGCGCGCCGCGCGACAACAACAGAACTTGAGAGCCGATCTCAATAATAACAAGAAAAGAAAACGGTCCAGTTTCAGCGAGGCTTCCGGATGGCTCGGACGGGGCGCGGACTACACGTCTCGCTCGCGCACACTGTGTCGTTTCCCTCTCTCTGTCTAACGGTACTCGCTCGCGGTTTGAACGATAGCACGTCTAGTCGCGACTGCGACGCCGCCCAGTGCGCCCGCTGCTGTTGTCCCGACAACACTGTTTAATTTTAGCCTCTTTCCCGCCATTTTCACGTCTTTGATATCGCTATCTGTATTGCCATTGCCGAGTATAGGTCTATGTGGATTGTAATAATTCGCACCATAATGACATTTTATTGTATGATTAGATACGGTTCAAACATATGTAGGTCTTAATGTATAGTTAATATGCTGTTAAAATAATATTACTATTATTTACGAGTCCTTTGACATTCGATATCTGATAAAATTAGTTGGGATTTATTTGCCACGCGTTGATGTCTTTTGTATTGCCTCATGAATATATATGCCTGTACTGTGGAGGATGGATTTAAAAATAATTGACATGTGGTCGAGTTTTGTTTTTATTTTACCTTATTAAGTCTTTGAATGTAGGTAACTTGTCAAGTAGATTTTTGTCACCTGGTTTAAGTTTATTGTGAGAACCTGTAATTAAGTTTAAGGTTTTATTACGTAAAAGTTTAAATGTTAAAGTATGTTGTCGAGGTTAATAATATTCGAGGCAACACTTTAAAACGGTTTATTAAATTAATTATAGAAAATATTTCATTAATTAATTAGGAATGTCTTTTATAGTATATTGCATAAAATGTGGACTTAAAGACTAACTGAAATGCTCAATTGTTTTGAAAGACATTTATTTTCTTTTTAATAAATATTTATTGAAAATAAAATACGATTTTAAGTTCTGTACATCCAATTGTGTGATTATTATTTTTTATTATTGATCAGGACTTTTGTCTTATCTGTCACTTGGGAAAGCTATTTTGAATCGATGTTCTATTTTAATTATGCCTATACTAACAGACGCTACAGTTTAAATAATAAAAGTTATGTTCAAGTTTTCAGCGGTGTTATTTTAATCTTCTAAAGTCGTTTAACCATTTATTGTTTGCATAGAAAATGTCAAAAATATGCTGAAAATTTATATCTAATAAAATATACAAAAAATGTTTTAAAATTATTTAAAATGTGCAATTATTCGTAGGTATATTAACTCTTACGTAATCTAAAGACTAACTAACTCGTCACATTTAGTTTATTTCATCCAAGTTATTTATGCTCCATCAAAGCTCAGCAGATGAGAGTAAGCCTACAGCATTCCTTATTTTAAATAGACTATGACGGCGCGGCGGGTTTCACATACGCAACGACATGTCGCGGGCGGAAATTGAACGTGCGAGAAAAACCCGCGCGATTCCAACGCATCCCATGCGAGTTGGAATCCCATTTACGTAAGACAGGACTTTGAACATTTTTGCAGAGTATTTTTTAATTCCATAAATACATAATTTATTTTTAATTTTAAATTATGTTTTTTTGCAGTGTAATTTCATGATGAGTGGATACTTAAACAAATAATGAATAAATATACACCCGGCCATTTAATCCAAAACTGGTTAGGTATAACCTGTACTAAGTGAACCACAAAAATGAAAATATGGGCTTATGGTCATCAGTAGGTATCAAATTAATTTCATTTTACATAATAAACACTGGATCGTTTTTGTCAATCGCTATATTAAAAAAGTTATTTTAAGAGTAAAGGGCCGTTTAAACGTTACTGCCAATCATATGTTTGTTATATAGCTATACCAAGATACACTAGTATGTTAATATACATAATTTGTATAAGATTAAAAACACGATTTATCTACTTAAAAAGCAATTATTTATCAGCTAAATCTGCGTTGAAATATTGATTAAGTACGTGAAAATATGGAACACTTCGACAAGGTAATAACGTACGCATGTGTTGTATACGCGAGCGAAATATGAGGTGCCGTCCAGAAATTACTGAACTCATTATGTTAAAATCAACACCGTCGTAACTCTTCATTATGGGCAGTGCATCGCGAAAAATGTACGAAAATATTCGCCATGGAATAATATCGTTTTAATCTGCCAGCGCAGTCGAGTTTCCGACTACTTAGTTATTAACTGGTACGAGTTTTCGTGGTACCACGGTAATGCACCGCAATGGTATCATTTATGGTGAAGTGAGAAATTTCTGAGGCAAATTTTTTGGCTGTTATTGGCTTCGAAGAAAGCTTTATGGATCGTGGAGTAAGTGGTAACGATCTCACTTGCATTTTAAAAATCATTTTAAAAATTGAATGCTTTAGCTTATGCTGATCTCACATTATTATGTTTTACTTACATATTTAAATATAATAGATATTTACAACCTATAACTAACTAACTCGGCAAATATGAATATTCTTAGTGTGTGCGACTTAACTTTTATTTTATTGTTTGTTCAGCTATACGCAAATAGTATTATGGACCTATTGTAAGTGCAGAATATGTTCTAGCCGTTCCAATAATTACCATGTTTCTTTATAAAGTTTATTAAACCTATTTAAATAATGAAAAAGTAACAGCAGAATAGTAAAAAAAAGAGTCCTTAAAGAACTGACAAAAACTACTGCACATTTTGGTATCAAAATCGTGCTCGGCTTGTTGGGAGTTTCGTGTGAAATGCATCGATAATGGGCCGACGTAGTGCCCGAGGTGCGCTGCATTACTTTAAGCGTACCTCATTCTTCATGTAAATGTTCCGAATAATGTTCTTTACTGCAATTAAGCTTGAACAAGTGAAATTACCACCGAAATGCAATTAATCTGCAACTGGACCTCGAAACGTTGGCGTAACACCGGCTACCAGTCAAGTGTAGGTGTATTAGATAGGGATTAGCGTTTAATGAGCAAACAACACAACTATTTGTAGCAATAAAACCGCTATCGGATGTTAAGTAGCGTAATAAATAACAACTTTTTATAGTTTCAATATTTTACTGCTCTCTTGACAAGTTTATGATAAACATTTAAATATTAACTGGTTATTTGTATAGTAAACTATACCTGATGATTTTTTCAGTAAACTTCTTGACAGTTTGTTGACTTAATGGGTAACAGATTAGTTTAATCATATATCGAAAAAGGATAATAAATTTTATTGTATATATCCTATCCGATGTAAGGAATTACATAGTGGCGCAGTAATGCGAAGCTTATATAATGATGAAGAGTGGTGAGACTGTTGTATGGGAAAATAACATATTAATATTTAATTTAATTCGTATGTAGGTATAGTATACAGCAAAAGGGGTTTCATATTTAAATTATGAGAAATAGGAATATTATTGCATTTTAAAGAAATTCTTGTTTTTCATAATCGAAAATTGGCATCCTTACTTTCGCAACATGTAATTAAAATCATCTCGCAGAAAATAATTTGCTTTTCTACGATTTTTCATAAATGTATAAAGTAATCATTTTTCTGCCTGTCACTCGGTTAATGTTTAAGATCGTACGAGGTTAATTCTTGAGTTTTCAGAATACGGATTTATAATTATCCTTCAATTTATTATTAATGGTTGTTTGTTTCCTTTATCTCTTGTAATATTTTCTTGCAAGTAATGGGCAAGTCTACAGTTGTATTATTTAAATGTATAAGTGCATAATTTTTCAACAGTCTTCAATCATGCCCATTGGCAATGGCTTGCCAATGGGTGCGGTTTTAAGTATATTGATTTTCAGCGCTTTTAATTTTATATATGTTCAGAATGTATTATTTTTTAAATTCGGAACGTCCATATTATTAATCTCAAAAACTTTCAAACACTAACTACCGGTTTTTTAAAGAGTTATCAACGCAATAATCAACTGTCAAATCTATTGCCAAGCCTCTTTTGAGTTTCTGAAAGCATGATTATCTTCTCTGATTTGATCATTATTTTATACAACAAAGATGATAAATGTTTCCTTGTATAAACACAGGTTTTGGGTATCTATTGGTTTAGTCAGCATAATTTAAACAAAGCTGTCACCATAATTATTAGCTGAAAAAATTTTCAGAAACGGACAGTAAGTGTCTAACAAATTATTATAGTTGTTTCAAAAACAAAGGAAATAATTAATTAATTGTGTCTTTCTGAAGAAACAATTTTACACCTGACCATAAGTTTTGCATCAATTACCTACTTACAAAATCCGCTAAAACCACGACCGAGTTAAAAAAGTGAAACCACCAATTCTTAAATGACTGTTGGTAATCGATTGCGTAAATAAAAAAAAAAACGAGAAGTCCGTACCGGAAAGGCAGATATTTTTTTTTATCTCTTACTTTAGTACGACACAGTAACGCGTCTTAAATCATTAAACGCCGTCAATCATCTAAACAGTAGTTAGTTGTATCAGCCGTACTCTAAATTCCAATAGATGCACGAAAAGATGGATACGGTAAAGTATCTGTTTCTGAATAAAAATAATTAATTAATAATTTTTATATAGAGATTTGTATCCTTAATACTATAAATTATTCTCTAAACGTTTGATAGTGGTAGCTATTCAAGCGGTGAAAGGTACTCGTAATTTATTAACTTTTTCTTTGGAGAGTATTGGCTGAGCTACAAAGCTCAAAAAACTTCAATCTTATTTAGATTGTTTGTCTTGCACCCAAGATTAAAGTTCGCTTTCAAACCCTTGATTAAGACTAGGATTTTGGAAATTGTGAGCTTTTTAACTTCATCTGGGTAGAGCAGAATGATCATACCTACTGTTGTCGTAGCTTAAGTAATACCGTAACTATTAGATAATCTACGTAATACATCTACGTTAACGTACTTACGTATTAGTGCAGAATAACTGTAAACATTATAAATTAATATATTTAAATTGTAAATTAAAACATTGGGGTGCATTTTATTGTAGCTCATAAGTATCCTCTCTATAGGATAGTTGCCTATATAATGATTGTAATACATTTTAAAAATTCAAGCACCCCACGCTTTTTACTCTGAATTGAATTATTCTGTTAATATCTTAAATTTTACTATAATTTTATTTTGAGGTGATTCATTATGATTGATTGTTCGATCTTCTACTACTGTAATATTAAAAACTTTGTCATTAAAAATTATTTTCTAGTTTTTAGTTCGATTAGCAATAAAAGCGTGTTTTTTTAGTTTTTTAATTACTGTATAAAGTCACTTTTTATCTGCACTTATAAGTAATTGTGTAAAAAGCCTCCGCCATATTAAGCTGTAGCGTTCGAGGCTCGTGAATTAGTAGCTCCAAACGAACCGTGTTGGAGCATGCAGTCAATTGCGCAGTAGCGAGTATTATAGTCGACTTGTAGGCATCGCAGCCATTTGAGTTAGGAGTGGTCGCCAAAGACCTTAGAGAACGGATGTAGCAGCCTCGATTGTACTCCACTGCCACCATTCCCGATCAACGTTTGATGATAACCACAACTGAAATAAAAAATATCGCTTGAGTGAAAAGGTCAGACGGCCGCCGCTGTGCCGAAATTAAAGTCGAAAATAATAATCATTACCGCCACAATGAGACCAACAGGTTCAGTATTTTGACAGGTCGAATTTCGATTCTCGAGTTGCCGTGCATGCAGTATTCGCGGTCCTTTCGACGGCTTTTCTTCTGCGCCAAATAATTATAATATGATAATTTATGTGTAGTGCCCGTGTGGTTTTGGTGAGATCGTATCGTTATGTTTTATAGCTTAATTTTATTCGCTGAAGAGATACTCTGTCGCGGGAAAATGATTGCCGTTTTATACCGACTAATTGTTTATTTAAGTTCTTGATGAAAGCGATTCCATCGGTTTTTATTCGTTTAACGTTTGGATGGCTTTGTAACTTACTTACTTGGAGCGAACACAATATGATATTTATTTAGTTCTTTCTATGAAATATTTGCTTATTAAAAATACAGCTAGCTTGTAAAATATTTGTTGAATTTTGGCTTACCTTTCCGATGGGTCCGGGTTCGAGCCCCGAACGAACCTCTGTTTTTTTTAAATCAAATGCATGTTTTAATTTTATTATCACTTGCTCTTCAATGAAGGAAAAGATCGTGTTAAAATCTGCATACTTTATTAAGATCTTCATAAAGTTTTCGAAGGGGGTGTGAACCTGGACTTGGCCAGCGTGGTGGACTATGGCCTAAACCTATCTCATATTTGAGATAAGACATGTGCACAGTTATAAGACAAGGGTTTCATAACGACGATTAAAAATTATGTTAATATGAAGTTGTATCTATTAAGAGTATAATACGAAAATGTATTAAACTCTGACTGCCAACCCGGAGTTGTAATTATATCATACCTAGTTGTAATTAAACCGCGACCTTAACTAATGTTTGAATTGCCATAAAGATCCTATTATGTTTTTTGTATTATCCTTATCAACAACGCTTTAGGATTAACAAAGTATCATGACTCAATGAGTGGAATTATAATTAATTTTATAAAGTATCCGCTTGAGCAGCCGGAAAGGTACTCGTACCTTCGACAACAGATCCGCAATGTTCAGGTGATCTGATTTAATATAATTAATGTGTAAGTTACCGCGAAGTAATCGCGGATATTTATTTGTCGCCGTGTCAAAGCCGTCCGCGCTACAGATCATTACTCAGTTACAGATAAAATTGAATAATTCTAAGTTATCCATATCTATTACTAATGGGTAAATGTTTGCGGATTCTGATAGTAGCCCTCAATGCATAATCCTTTTGTGTGTAGTTTATTACTCCACAAGCTGAGCCGTGAATTTTATTTTAACGAAACCAGAAATACCGTAAAAAGGTTCGCTGAAATCAGTCAATTCGATCCCGAAATGATCGACAAATAAGCCGTTCCCTACAAAATGCACGGGCACATAATTTTTTTTGTGAATTTTTCCGATGTTTTAGTACTTTTTATGCTATTCAGGCTGGAGATCCAACGAATCTAAGATCATAAAAATTGATTCAGCCGGTCCTGAATTGTAATTACTTTATGTAACTAACCCGACTTTATTTCATCGGTACAGGTTTTAAAGAAACACTACGTACTTATTTTACTGTTTATAAACATTACCAATGGTACGAATAGGTACTTATTGCGTCTAATTCGAGGGCTCTACACGTATTTTAATAGGATAAACGTGCAGTTGCAGCCAAGTCTACGCGTATCAATTAGTCCTGCGCAACATTTTATTCGCAAAGCCGCAGATAAAACTTTGAATACGTAAAGGATTGACTATAAAGGTGGGGTCCAATTAGCTGCATTGTAACTGGGTCGGATTAATATGATATAGGTTCTATGGTCGTTATTGGTGCGGCAGAAGCAGGATACGTAATGAGCAACAATCGAATCTATCGATGTGCGGTTTGCATGGCGAGGGGGGGTGAGGGAGGTGCGAGGGGGCGCGAGGCGCGGGCGTGGTCGGCGCCGGCCGCTCTCCTTGACTCCAGCGTCAAGCATCGCATGATCTCTGCTCGTGTAGAGCGGCTGAGAGGCTTCGATAGTTAATTTAAATATTTTTTTTTAGATTTTAATTTCTGTTATTCATTCAGAATACATCTACTCGTATATCATAAGCAATGTTCGACTAATCTATGTGGCTATTAAAGTTTGTATGTAAAATACGCTTTGTAATTATGTTACCAAAACGCATTATTACACACGTAAAAATACGTTTGTAATTGTGTTACAAAACGTATTTTTCGTTTACAATACAAGTGTTCTTATTATTATTGTGTTTAATAACGAACATTAATATTCTATCTTAAATAAATATCCACTCAAAAAAATTTATTGTTCCTCCAAAAAAGAGAACTAGTTTTCCCGTCTTCTATTTATTTATTTGAAACTTGTCGAAAACCTATAGGTTAAACGATCTTAATAATTATGTTGAGGCATTCTGCGCCAATCAACTCTTAGAAAAATGTTGTGTTAGGCGAATAATAATGTGTATAGACAAATGAACTATGGAATAATAAAATATAAGCAACTTATTAAATAGCTCAATTACCAAGATCTCTGGGTCCCGATCGAAGTGGAGTGAATGTGGCGACTGCGCGGTGGACGGGCGCGGTGATAACGCGGCCCGCGCGCCGTTATCAACCGACTGTGGACTAATATCGTGCTCGAACCTGCATGCAAGTGGGCCTTTGTGTAATATTGTACTGCAGATAACATAGAGCACCGCTCGATGCAATTGCTTCCTGCATTACAATCAAATATTTCTGCGATTGTATTCAGAGCGATGCGATTTTTTGCGAGGAACGCGACTAAGCACTTTTGGTGCGAAATTAAATTATAACTAATTTAATAATGTAATGTACCTAAGCAATTTAACTTGCAGATAGGTACTACTTAAGCACTACTATGGCTCGAACTTGTTTAGTTTCTATTGTGTAATCTAAGGTTTCCTAAATAATTATAAATCGAGTTATTTCTATGCAGCATGTGCGTTTTCGTCTTTGGGGGACACAAAAAAAAATTGTTTTTGTCCGTTTTGTATACAATATTGGTGTACAAAAAAGCATATTTATATTCTTTTTATCTAAAAAAAAAACAAAACAGAATCAATTGATAAACAAATTACAAGAGGTCACTATGAAAGGTGGCGTTCGAAATATAGTAGGTAAATTGAATCACATTAAATAACTTAAATAAACCTTATTTGTATTAAGCTCGCAATCGTAAAATTCTCAGAATGGCGTTAATACTCCCTATGTTTCGTTAGTTGACAATGCAGACTGGGTATGTCATGTTTGTTAATTTTATTAATACAGCAATTGTCGGATTTGCATTATAAGTTAGCATCAAGAAAGATATTATGACTACTACTTAGTTTAACCTATATTTCCTTAAAGACGGGAATGTTACCCAAACTCAGGGGAGTTAACAACTCCTTAGTAAATTAGTATTATAGTTTGTTTGATGTTTTTTTAAAAAGCCCTGGCGTTTGGGAGGATAACGCACTTAGTGAAAAGCGTTGGCATCGCTGCCTTTTGAATTTTCATTTTCCGATAATAAGACCTTTTCACAATTTTAATTTTATAATTAAATACTTTTGCAGTCGTTTGTACTACAACATTAGTAAAGCCGTCCGCAATGAATGCTTGATAGGTCAATTATCGACATTCATATTCATAAAAGACGGCTCATGCTGGGCGTAATTGTAAGGGACGACACCAACCAGAGCAGTAAATAAGGAAACTAGACTATTAGACTAATACTTGTGGATTAATACTTGTGTAAACTTATTATTTATTTAATCTACCTTACAAATTACAAGTTTAACAGTTTTAATACAACACTTAGCGAGTAAAG
>DWQK01001052.1:0-17084 GCA_018231225.1 Noctuana stator
GCAAAGTACAGGTGAATTGAATTTGAATTATTTCAATTTTAAATTTCTACGAGTGTGGTGTTTCTTGTTTTTTATGGTACGATTGGAAGATAGGTAGGATAAATTTATATACGATTTTGGTTCCAGCATTCTATAGCTTTTACATTTTTGCACTATCTTAAAAAAAGATTTATCAATTTATATTTAAAAAATTGTTTAATATAGTATACTTTTTGCATAATGTTTGTATGCAATAGTTTATGACTATGTGCGTTTACTAAAATTCACTAAGTTTACTTTACTTTCTATTCATCAATTCTTCTTTTACGGGTTAAAGCTGGCAGAGATTCCTATATGGAATAAGGAATCCTTGTACTCAAAGTTACTAAAGGAATTGTTTTACAATTATTGTATGTACAAAAGTACCTACCTAAGTTAAAAACAATCCTTTGACTTTTCAGAATGGAATATAATGAACCAGTAGTTGGTAAAGATCTGCCGTCATTGGCTGATCAACTAGAAAACATAGCGGCCCAGGTGACTGACTTGAATACAGCGGGGAGACTAGAGACATTAGGTGTCTATAATGATTATAATAATACAAACTTTATTGGTAGAAATTCATCTTATTTCATCTGATTTCTTTGTACATTGACAATAACTTCTGTATTTATTTGTTTTACATTACTACTTTGAGTTACAAGAGTTGTTATGCCTAACAGCATTGTATAATTTTAGACTATTCAAAACTAAACTAGAGACAAGTTACTCGTAGAAGCCTCTCTTGACCTGCTTTGTTAAAACTCTGATAGACAATGTAGTTGTTAAAGCCGTTGTTAATAAAACAAAATGACCGAAAACGCGATTGCCGTTTCCATTAAAACCATAATACCCGTAAGTGATTCGCTGTATGTAATTTCAAAGTCAGCAAAGTACACGTTACAACTAATTTTCTCGCACCAAGACTTTCCAGGGACCATCATATTATAGCTTATGTGACTTCAATTGTTGGTTACAAAGCAAAATATTTTCAGCTACAAGAACCAAAAGACTGCATTTGACCACTATAAAGCCACTCGAACAATTGAGAGCCGACTTGGTGTTCAAACTAACGGAACTGGAGTTGCAGTTGACGCCGTTTAGAAAGAAACTCAACATTTCGCTCAGTCACATTCATACCGCGCAATATTATATTGACAATCAAGGGGATATTATTGCTCAAAAGGTATTTCAATGCATTATGTTATTGTAATTTTTACTACTATATTTTTATACTTGATACACAGACGTACGCTTGTACGCTGTACTCCTCCAAATGATTTTTTATATGTATGAATAATAAACTTATTTACTCATAGAAATATTAGATGACCCGTCGAACTTCATACCGCCTCAAAATCAATGAATGTTACTATATATAGCCCCCCCCCCCCAATATCTAGTGTATTATACATATAAGCTATCCTCTTGATTCACTATATTTAGCTGATCCGTTAAGAAGTTTAAAAGAGCTAAACGAACAGACAGCGGAAGCGGAAGAATTAATAACCAAAATTGTATTCACATATTATTTGCAGAAAGTATCAACATACGTATCCCGTCTCGTATCTCACACGGCCGGTTGGCGGACCCATGTCCTCTCATCCACAGGGAAGCAAGCTGCGCGGTGCCGGCCATTATTCGCAGTGTACGCGGCTATGAGATCATTGCTGTGTACACAATACGTTGCTTCATTGGTAAGATGTTTTCTAGTGTATTTTGCCACTGCTCTAGTAATATACTGTGTTTGTAGATACTTTTTATTTAGAATATCTCTTTTCCGTATTCAAGTATCCATATCGAATTACGTCACATAATGCTTAAGAACAGTCACGCCACCGTGCAGCGCCTTATCTATTTAATCCGCAGAGCAACTTTCGTGAGAATTTATTTTTTTTAACAAGGAGGCAACGCTGACAAGACAGGTAAAATAAATGCTTAAAGAAATTTCATACGAGTATAGAAAACTCCTCCATCGGGAGTGGAGACAGGAAGCGCAATAACAATACAATGTTGCCATACAGGCTCTGATCTATGAATAGAATTGGTATCACTTACAAGTGTGTAAGCCGACAATATTGCAAATGTGTAAGCAAGTAACAAACAGTTATTGACATTTCTAAATTGACTGTACTGTAGCTAAATTTGCATTCACATTGCAATAAAATATACTGTCTTGTTTGCAGCATGGCTGGTGGGTTTGCGGCCTTCTGTTGGGCTTGCTGTGGAGCACTACTCTCACACCACTGTGCGTTCATCTTTGGCGGACGTATAGAAGAAAGATCAGGGCTCAGGAATCACTCAGTCTTGCTCGGTTATGCACAGGGTAATTGTATAGGAATAATCGGATCGGATAAAAAAAAAAACGCTTTACACTCAAACACTCACACTTAGGATTGTCTGGAAAAACAAGACAATTACACTTACAATTACAAACATTCTGACCGGTAACAAAAATCTTAATTCATCATGTTTTAACTTCTCTAGTTCAGTCTGGTTCCTTAAAAAAAAAAAAGAAATTCAATGGCTATTAGTGTTACTTTACTATGAATAATTCTTTTTAAAATACGAACGTTGAAACCTTTCTTGAGATTATCTACTTCATAACATTCTTAAAAATTTCTTCATTAAAGTAATAAAATTTATTTGTAGCCCGGATGGAACGCCTACAACTGCACCATGTGATAACAACTGGAACTCACCTGGGTAGGTAGAGTTGTGATTAAAATGTATGTAAAATTTGAGTATAAGTATAATTAAAGTATGTTCGTGTAATATGTATCTATTGTTCTTTATAAATATAGGTAGGCCTGACTAGAGAATAATGGTCATTAATAAATTTAAATACATTCATTTTGGGTCTAACAGAACCATTAAAATAGCAGACTGGCATGTATAAGTGAGGCAAAAATAAATATCTCGTAGGTACGAGTAACATTGACAAAAACATTTGTAAGACAAAATCTATCAGTATGCTAGCACGTTATTATTTTGGTACCAAAATTCCTGATGTAGTTAATAATGTTATTATTCTTGTGAACGTAAGTGGGAGTAACATAACTCACAGGCTACACCTATTCTTACTTATTCTTACCTTACCATCTCAATATACCTAGTACTTTTTGTCCTTATTTTGTAATGTACAATTTACAGGCAAAACGGAACACCTTCAACAGAACGTAGTGAAAATGACTGGAACTCGCCAGGGTAAGAAGTACTTCGACCACACGACCAATTTAAATTTCGATAGCTTCGATTCGAATTCAATTCAATTTCAAATTCAAATTCAAATTCTTTTCAACCAATTACAAAATGTGTAAAGTTACCAGATTCCGTATTAAAATACTTTCTACTCTTTTTGAGAGCATTTCTATTATTTCTACCCTCTCTTCTTTTGCTCTTTTTTGCTTAGTTCCGTCATAGCATCACACCATGCTACATAATACCAGAGGTGTTTAGTTTACTCTACGTATCTCCAAGTAAACTGACGCATGGGAAAGTATAATAAATATTAAAACTTAAATTTTTAATTTATTTTTTTTCAGGCCACCTCCACCTCCTCCTCGGAACGACAGTTGGTGAACAATCGACTGCGTAATCGACTGCGAATTGTGCGATTCTTGAAATGGTTATCAAACCGATGTCAACGTACAACATTGTAATTTTCGCTTGACGTAAATTTTCACAAGCTTTTTTACAAAAAAAAGTATGTAAATCGGGATTTCTACCCAGGGAATTAAATAAAACTGTAATAGTTGTACTACTTTTGCTAATAGATGGCGATGAAATCACTGAAATAATTTTAATCGGTCGAATTTCGACTCTTAGACGACCTCTAGTAAAGATTTTATTAGACACACAAATCTCATGCTTACCGGTTTAAGTAGAATAAGGCAACAAGTATTGAATTGACTTCTCGATCAGCTATAGTAGGTTAATATAACCTTACCATAAGTACACCGTATTGACATTTAAGCTGCTTACTATAAAGTTTATACCTCAATTTAGGATTGAAATATAAATTATGTTTTCCTTTACCTTAAAATTTATATCCTTACTGGCTACATCGAGCCCCTAGTATTGGCCTATGTTTCATTCATTATGTCTCAGGCGCTTGTTACATTGTCAAAGAAAGACTGAACAAGTTGACTGACGTTCTATTAACGAATTGCATTAAATTATTTCGAAGATATTTAACTAGATTTCATTACGCAATGCGTGAATTTATTTTATAAGTGGAACAGCATAGAGCAGACACAAAAAGCTTAGTGCATTTATATTACAACTAGCTGTGCCCCGTGATTTTACCCGCGTTAAGAATTGTAACGTAATGTTTGATAGCCTGTAACCTTCCTCATTAATGTAGCTATCATACACAAAAAGAATTTTTCAAATCCCTTGAACCCATTGAACACTGAGGCCGACTACAGATTTCTTTTTTAGAACCATTCCGTAAATCAAATTAAAAAGGAATCTAATACGTATAGTCATTAGCCACATAGCCTTGTGGACATGAATTCTTCAATGAAATCATTTCATAAACACATTTAACTTTCTTAGGTATTCTTAAATTTGTAGTTCGTTAACATACTCTTTTTCTCGTGAACGGTGAGACCCGTACCTTAGCTGCAAGGTACTCGTATTAACACATGTGACCCAAAATTCTACCTTATATCCGTCCCTTTGCAGAATTAATTTCATGTACATTAATAACTTTGCTTTGCAAACTAGAAATAGGAATGGTAAAACGGTGATTCAATAAAGCAACTATATACAGAATCATGCGACTATGTTGCAAGATTAAAGTTACTTTGGTCACCCTAGCAATACAAATATGCATGCAAATGCATTACAAACATTTACCAAAGAAATTTATTCTTCGTTGTCGTCAGAAATAATCTTTGCAAGCACATTATTTATTTATTGATACATGGCATTGCAAATAAAAAATTAAGCATTTATGGTTCAATAAACTACCAGTTACAAACGCTATAACCGTCCTTTCCCCGCCATTACTTTGTATCAATAAAAACAAAGCCATCATAATTTTAGCTCCAATAATGGCTTAAATTGAGTAAACAGGATATTTTAAGGCCATGTCTCACCGGCACGGATTAGCGAATGTGAACAGTCACAAATTACCTGAATCTCATAGACACATTATTTAAACATTTTGTCTTTTAGAATATGTTGTTCTGAATTTTCAATTATTTTATCATTATACTAGCCACGCGCACTGTACCATCGGACCAGTAGTTTCGAAGCCTATTAACGAACTATTTTATATATTCTAATGTGATATAGGTAAATCTGATTAGAACGAAGTCGCCATAATAAAAATCTTCTTTAATTATTTTAAGACAAAAATTTTGTGCAATGAATTATGGATCAAAAGCATAGTCATCTAGGTATATCAAATAGCGAGGAATAAAATTATATTATATTTTAAATTTTCCACGGTACCACCTGTCGCCCACCATCGTATTAGCACGTTATAGCAGCAAAAAATTTGAACTGCTTGCGGAGTTGACTAGAAATTTAAGCAATAAGCTGTTAGGTATAGCTCTCTAATTTGGATTAGAATTACACAGTGAAAACTGTCCGATCCTGAAAAATGAAATCTCAAGCCATTAGTTTCTCTTTATCATACCGCGGTGTGACAAGCCGTCCACAACCTTACCTGTAACTGTCAAAACAAGAAAATTGCTAAACGGAAGCGGAAGACGTAAAACTTATTTGCACAGCCTCTGACATTTAAGAGTTTGGCATTGAGCCAACATCGTTTGTTCAGTATGATTTAAAAGCCGAATATTTTGTTTTTCGACGCGATATCTGTGGTCGGATTGGTCGGTAGCCAGAATTGCTAGTTACGTGAGAGATAGTTCAGGCCCTCTGACGGCCTATGCAAGATGTCTTTCTATTTGATGAACGCTAACCGATTAATACAAAATATATGTTAAATTAACATAGCAGTTAGATAGTCTCGCGAACAATTTGTAGCAATTGGTAAAACAACAGTCAAAGTTAATATTATAGGTTTTTAAAACCCCTTAATAGTTAATATTATAGGTTTTTAAAATTTTGTAACTGTAATGTATAACACTTGTAATCAACGAAAAGGCCTTAAAACGACCTTAATATACTGTAAACTGATGTAATTTATTGCCTCTTATAAATCGAATCTCGAAAGGTCAGTACAGTAGGCCTTTGATGTTCTCAATGTGTTTGAGAACATAATTATACTCGTACCTAGAAGGTCGCTTAATTAAACTAACGAAAAACGACACAATATTGAAGACACGTTAGGTTGCATTTGAAGGCATGTTGATATAAGCAACATAAAGCATGTTGTAGTTGCAACGCCATAATATAAGGCGATTGATAATAAACTTGGGGTTGTTAACCGAAATGGGTCTTATGAGTACGATACGAGATATGATGTTAGAGCTAAACGAATCCAAAAAAAGATACCTTCATAGATACTTAATATACACAATATGTATGTATATACATTGCAAACATAACTCTCGGTTTGGCGCAGTTGGGTATAAATTCAATAGGTACCTACGTTTTTGAAAATACTTTTTCCTGCGGTGTTAAAATTTCGTTCATGATACTAAAAAATGTATATCGGATTATCCTAAAGCGTTATAGGTATCCATGTCATTTGCTTTTATTGTAGTTCCATAAATATAGTACCTAGTCCCATTTAGCGTGCAAAGTGCCAATACTGCATTTAATGGCCACAAGTAATGTCTGTTGGATCTGGTACAAATGCATTATCGCCTCTGGGAATATATGGTATGTGTTCAAATAAAATTACATCTGCTTTGGGTAAATGCAACTGAAGGAAAATTTATGATTAACCGCTGTACGTTTTTAGATCTTGTTTAATATTATTATTTTTATAGGGGTCTGTTCTATGTAACAAACCACCATGGATCAGCCCGATAATACTTAGGTCATATTATATTCGTAATGTAAGAACTATTAACAAAAAGTTTCATACTAACTTCGTAACATACATATGACTCATTATTTCAGTAGGTAATTAAATAAACGAAACTAATAAAAAAAATACCAATATTTTTATTTACCTGTACTTATGTCAGGATTACCTATTTTCTAATATTTATATACTCATGTGGTGAAATATGACCAGCAATTTTATGATTGTAAAACATTTATATACAAATAATTATGCAAATAAAATACTTCAATACTATCGTTGTTGTTTTTTTGCATTATTCAAACCAATTTTAATGATGGAGTACACGTAATGTAATGAGTATTTTATATGAATCTATTTAAAATATACAAATAATTCGTTTGAAAAATTATATTCAAAATTGCAATGATAATTTAATTGGGAACAAAAAATTACCCTAATTCACAACTACAAAACGATCAGGTCCGTATTCTTCATCAGATACAGGCTATGCAAATAGGGGACGATTAGTAGGCGAGTTACACAACATACTAGCGACTAGAAATGTAATGTAATGATCCATCAAGCCAGTCTTGACCGGTTAACATTTCGCGTGGCCTTAAGATACGAGAGAAATTGCGACACCGCCAAAGATCTCGCCGGAGGCAGAGAGTAAAGATAAAAAACAATGACAGTACACGATATTCTCCAATTTAAGTCCCAGATAACAGACTTATAGTGAGGTAAATTAGGACCCGTTATGCGGCAGCAGCCAAGGAATACTTGCAAAGCTAAATATATCGGGTATGAATTTGCCTTTAAAATATGAAATTATTTTTCTTCCTTCAATTAATTTTATTTTATAACGGATTACACTTCTCCGATCGTACTAATTATTCACCGCGTAAATTTATATTCAAATCGTTTTTAGGGAAGTAAAGAATGTGTGGAAAAACTTAAAACAATAAAGGTCTCTACGGTGCCTACATAATGAATTGCCTTGGCACAGAATATTCACAACAGTTAATTAGCAAAACTCGTACGATTAACGAACAGTGGTACGCATTCTGTACATTGTTATTATGTAAAATAATTGTACGGTTTCGTCGTGAATTACAATTTTTCGTACTTCAAATTGGCTTTAATATTTGACGCTTTATTTGTGATGAAAAATACATTAAATAAAATTTTTAAAACCTATTTATACTGATATCACAGCATTTTAAATAAAATATTTTATATTTGCATCATATTCTATGATCACGCATTTTATTTGTATCCTTTACACGTTTTAAGACAGTAAAATCATTTTTATAACGAAGTCAGTAATTGAACTGTCTTTCACACTACTTATTAATTTAAATTACCTAAACACTTAGTACACTTACGTAAGTACGCGGTCAATGACCTATCAGCTAAGGAGAACAAAATACTAAATAAAACAAAAATATTATACTAACAATAACCTTGAACTAGACCGAATGACCCACTTGAACCAACCTTATAGTAAATAGTTAACGATAGACTCATCTGTCTGTTACGGATGTTAGAAAATCATTTGCAAAACGGATGTGGTACATATTTCGATGTATGTAGAGGTACTCATTCATTTTATAGGCTGACCGTGTGTTAGCTAATTCACATAATTAACTATTTATATACGTATACAAATAATAATACATTTTATAGCTTTTTTCAAATATTTTACGACAATTTGTCTAAATTTTTTTACAACATACTTAAAATTCTTTATATGCGTATTTAAAGCAAAAACAAAATAATTTATTAAAAAAAATGACTTTAATGTGCTCAAAAGTACTAACCATCGCTTAATGCTCATATTTACCGACGAGGCATGGGTCAACGTGGAGGTTGTTGACGTGACGTTTGTCTTTATACCTTACCTGTCCCGCCGCTGACCTACCTGAGACAACTACTAGCACTTGCCGTCATATTATATTCAAACTATTAATAATCCATAGTTCATAAAATATTCAAATACCACATCCATTCAACTCAAGTTCGCATTCCATGGCATCACATTTTGATGAATAAAACATTACGGAGATGAGTAGATCTCGCCTTGAACTCCTCGACCGACGAACTCGGAGGCGGTGGCGCCGTGCATTGATGCATCGTTGCATCATGGGTCAGTGAACGATGATTCATCTTGAGGATGTTCATAGAAAACTGCGTGTATAAGGAAATGTCATGATGAATGAACAGTAGGAATACATAAAAGCTCCACCAATTCGCATTGGAGCAGCGTGGTAGAGTATGCTTCAGGCCTTCCCCGGTTGTGGGGAGAGACCCGTGCCCAGCAGTGGGACATAAATAGTGTTGAAGGCACATAGAAGCTTTATTAAAAGTATTTGCACAGATTAGTAAATAGGTAATTATCACAAAAAAAATTATAAATACAATAAACCTTGATGATACTTAATAATTTTATAAAATATATTGTTCAAATTAATTAACTTTTTCAGAGACATTTTCAGTGGCTCAAATTTTTATTACGTAAGTCTTGTCTAATGAGACGCTGATATGCATGAGAAGCGGAAGTAAATTGAAACTTTTCGACCTCATAAGACGGCGTACATTTTGTTCCGGACACACTTTAATTTTGGCGACAATCGCAGTCCTCGGCAAGAGCTTGCAGTGGTTAACATCAGGCGGCCTGTATGTTCCTTTATTACTCATTCACAATATAGAACGCTGACCTATTTTGTTTTTAAAGAATACATGCCTTGTTGCTTAAGATATTACCTACTATTAATTCTGACATATCCGGGCTCTCGTATGCATATACTTGCAAAGGTAACAATCATTTTGTTTTTATTATTCTGCATTATTACAGTTAAAACTGAAGGTATTGTGCACAATAAATTCATCCATTCATACTCATAGTTTTTATCGTGGAAGTTGTAAAAGTTGCTTGTTGATGGCCTATGACGCCTGCGCTTATGAATTCTTACAAATAGCTTCAGTTTGGACGGAACTTTATGGAGCATTGTGGCGGTAAATCGAATTTATCATCACACATGAGAAAAGTGGTACAGTAAAAGCAAGTTTATATTGAATTGAAAATACAGGGATTGACTGAAAGCCTACGAACATGGCTCGTAAAACATGAACATTCTTGGTCCCAAAGTAACAATTCAATGCACCTGATATCACTATGTGCATTACTTTTTACAACAAAATTCAGATAATGTACTTAATATGGTGCTTTTGTAAAATAATAGAGTGAAATGCTATAATTATAATTAAATAAGAAACCGATTTGGTGTCTTTTGATTCAAATCATGCATGTTTGCAGTTATACTAAATAATAAATAACTTAGATAAGTATATTTAACTAAGAATTCCTCGTAAATTCATTTCAGTACGGTAACCCAATTAGTTTTATAGTGGACATAAAGATTACACAAGTAACCCGTCTGGTTTGTGTGACCTTTCACCACAAAAGTCTTGCTGAGCGATCTAGATTTGCAACTGGATAAACGGTAGGTTCTAGGGATGTGCAAATCTAGGTATCTATTAGTATCTGTATGTACTCTGCTTTATAAATAAATACAAAATTCATTTAAAGATAAAACTTTTTTCCTATTTAATATTGGCGTCTGGACTTTGTCGCTTAACGACCACATCCTCCCATAAAAGTAACACAACTTAATTTCTATAATCATAAGCTAATTAATACATCGGTGAAGACAAAATACCGTTCAAAAGGTCAAAGTTGATAGATCTACGAGTACTTCCGCCAATGAAATTCTTAATGATTGGTTGCGAACACATTCTATCAAAATATGCGTTACATTTGCAGTTTGCAATGACAACTTAATACTTATGTTTAGATTAAAAAAAAAATTTGCTTCCCAAATTCTTTTAGTTCGTATTGGTACAATTTTAATGGGACATCCCTAAAGTATTATTACTCACTAACTTGCTTAAAACTTGCGAAATAGTAACAGAAATAAGTACACACCGCCTTAGAAGAACAGTGGATTTACATTTCGTTATTTTAAGGTTTTTTTACACAAAGGTTGAACATCCCTATTTATTATTACCTTAGCTTCTATAGATAATTTACTATATATTATTTACTATGCACAGTTATTTTATTCGGTTCGTGAAAATCACTAAACTCTCTAGTTTTATGCTCTAGTCGTAAATGAAATATTGTCACAGCTTACAAAGTTGAACTGTACCTAAACCTTAAGATATCAAGATAATTATGAAGCACGCGTAGGGCTGCTTGTCGATCCATATTATTATGTAGGTACTTTATATTGTGAATTTGTTCCAAATATCAAAGTTAAGCAACGTTGGGTGAGGTTGGGAGTCGGGTGACTAATCGCAATGGTAAATAATTCATGCATGATTCCATGCTTTAGAGGACGCGTTACTTTTCCTTTTTTGATAGAAGTCCCTAAATCTTGTTGGAGGCCTTGGCAGTTACTTACAGTAAAACTAAAATGGATTTACTTACTCTTTTGTGCCATATAGGTTATATTGTAATTTGCTTACGGAATTTAACATTTACCTAACATGTTTCAGCTTACACCTTCCGAATCGAAACTGAAGAATGACAGTAAAAACTGTCATCACTAAGTACCCAAATTGTAGATTTAGGTAACTATCCTTCCGAAATTTTAAGTCAGTATACTTTGTTCAAACGTTCGTTTTACTTTGCACAAACTATTTATTATATAACTTACGAAACAAAATGACATGAAATGCCGAACGTAGCTACAGGACATAACTCGCACATGCCGTGTATGGTCCACATAGATATAATTAATAATCCATTCCGAATACCGGTAGGCATATGGCGGGATATTACGAAATGGCCCTTTACAACTGTTAATAAACCTTTTAACGTATAAAAATGTAGTTAATTTCACTGAATAATTGATTTATGGTTCATAAACCTTTGGTAAATTTGGTATCGCTAACGTACCTATACTGATAGGTAATAGGTACGTGATGATTCTGAGACAAAAAATGACGAGAAACAAATGAATAAGAGTTTTTCGAGAATCGAGTTTTTTGAGAATCAAAGAGTTTTTGTAAACAAATAAATGAATGGAATTAAATCTCAGAAAATTGTTTGAGTGATTAAAATATCATAATACTTCTAGTTGTTTGTAACAGTTTAGATAAATAAATGTGAATCTTTTTAATTTCGATCGACTATACTCTACAGCGGAAAAGACAAAGAACATAGACGTGGAAACGAGAAAGGCACATTACCATAACTGCCTAACCCATAATTAACCGTATCAGTTCCGCAAGTAACAGTCCTTAACATCGTTTATTATCATTGCAATTTATTCGTTATACAGAGAAGACAATAATAACTGGGTTCAAATGTATAATCTTGCATAGACAATGTTGCATTTGCTTTAATTATACCTGCTTACCACAAACTATATGAAATTATTGCATTGAATGTGCTACTGTGCTAATGACATTTAAAATACACCTACAATATTACAAACATGTTTTGAATTTATATTACACGAATTCGCAAGACTCCATTTAGCTATTACCTAAAGGAAATCTAGTAGATTACTCTGTGGAGGACACATGCTCTAAGTTATACAGTCTCATTTAAAACTCACTTGTTCAATCATACGACACTGTAAATAAGTCAACACTATACCTACATATATCTTCGGTTGGCAACCGCTGGCCTAATAAGGTACAATGGTAATAATACTAACGACAAGAAAGCATTCACACAAACACGGACACACACATACATAAACACACGTCTCCTATTCAACGATATAATTTAACCAGACAGAAATTTTTAGATTATTATATTTAATAATTAAATAAATATTGTCATTGTAACTAAATCAATGTACTCGTAAGTCTGTCCTCTGTTAAAAAATCATCTTACACCTTATGGTAAATAATATATTGCAAGTGTCTAATGCACTTTACTTTTCATTTAATTATATGTTATCTATATTTCTTAACATAGGCGTTCGTTTACCAAACCATTTATGTTATCTGTAATTTCGTCAAAGACTTCTTAATAAATCAGATTGAACATCTACGGTCGAAAGGATGTCGAAACAAAGTACGATCGAAATAGCAATAGGTGAGTGGTCGAGCTAATTGCCTTAGGACTTAGGACAGGATGAAGACCGACTTATAGGCAAATGAATCAGTTTTAATTTACTATTTAAACTATCAATTCAATTTACTTAATGTTATGTGTTTTAGTTAATATTTCCAAAATTTAAATGTGGATGAGATGGAAAATATAAAATAAAAATACTTTTTTAATAATTTCATAGCAAAATAACACCAAATAAAGACAATATTTTTAGTTGACTTTTGTAAGGAAAACATGGAAAATGTAATGTACCTACTTAAATTTAAAATAAAAGTTTACGAATCCACCAATCCGCATTGGAACAGCGTGGTGGAGTATGTTCCAGGCCTTCCTCGGTTGTGGGAAGAAAGACCCGTGCCCAGCAGTGGGACATATAAAGGGTTGAAGGCATACGAAGAATAGTAATAATTTACTTTGAAACCTTCTCAATTGATGTTTTGAAACGCACGTGATTATACTCTTGTACACAAATGCTGAATAAGAAATAAATTTACACATACTTTTAAGCCTATAAAAATCAACGTTTATAGTCTTCCTTATTACCGTTTAACACAATAAAATGTGCAGGTAAAGAGTAATTCCGGTTAAATGTTTACGCAATTTTTACGAACATCGAACGAGGGCAACACTTACACCACGCACTGAGTCAGCCAAAAATGGACCTCTTTACTAGCATTTTGCACGTTTTGAAATAAATGACTCTATCCTTTTGTAATCCACTTATAGACTTTCATGGACACCTATTCAGTCTATTCAAAAGTACAATGTGTATACTATTATGAGTACATTGAAATTATTGTTAAAAAAAAGCGAAATATTATGACCTTTATATAAAAGTCACACTGTAACTGTAATATTGTACAATACAATTTAATAAAAAATTTATTAACACTTTGAGCTCTAAAACTTAATTACACACTAATTAATATATCAAAATATCTTCAAAGAATGTGTATGTAGTTGCTTTGCTAGATTCTAAAAAAAATTAAGTGGCTAATATTTAATTTTTTATGTTTTTGGTAGAAAATGTTTGACTGCACTTTTTAAATTACGTTTAAACCAGGAAAACTACATCTCATACACATACGAGTATATTGTGCAAACGTGTAATTGCAGACTAGTAAATCATTCGCTAATATGTGCAATTACATACATATCTTGTAAATCTAGAAACTTTAAGTACACTTCACTTAATATATTTCCCAGAAATTTCCCTCATAGTACCTAAGCATTTTGAGGTTACTAATGCAGGTAGCGAGAGAGAATCAGTTACAGAACTTACATTCTTAACATATAGATATGAAAGAGTGCTGCGAATATTAATATGTATGCCCCACTAATCCTTAATCATAATACTTTAATAACTTAATTTACTTAACCTTCATTTTTACTATTTTGTCTCTATGATAGTTCCTTTCATAATGTAAAATTGTCCCTAATCATCATAACGCAAGTCACCTTCGGTAACCTTCGGCAAACCTATAAATTATGAACTCATAGGTAATTAAAGGTTATTTCATTATGATATAGTACTATTTTAATTAAAAAAGCACCACAGGATCTGTCTTACCTGGTTTGTTCCCACACTGTGCTGTATTAAATTAAATGTAAATAATCTTTTTGTAATCTACATGCAATCAAAGATACAGTAACTCATTAATTCGACACACACTTACATGACACGTGTATTAAATCTTTAGGATAAACACGATTACGACATGAAATAGTTGACGGCGATGTGATTAATGTTAAGACCGACTTGTCATTTAGGTCGCACCTGGGGAATAAACTTATCATTTGAAAACGTTATTTAATTACCACCCCAGTACTATTTTCATATAAGTGTTGTGGATTAGTTAGTAATGTGGTACTTTACGCATCGTGGAAAATTACGAGTACTTAGTACTCAGTACACAAATATTATGATACGGCAAATTGTAAGCATTCAGCAATCATTATTATCGCCATCTACCCCTTTCTGTTGTACAGGTAGTCACGAGTCTTCTTCTTAAATATAAGAAACGTTTAGGCAATAGTATGGGTGCGTACGGAAATCGAACCCAGAGCTCCGTGAAAGGTGGACACCTACATTAATCGAATGGGTTAACCAGCCTTATTTATGGCCGTCCCCAATATTTGACATAATTTTACTGTGGCATATAATATGATATGGTATATATGAACAATCAGTCAATCATTGATGATAGTTAATTTTTAGTTTTTCGACACACCTTAGTACAAATTTAGACCTATACCTACGCATGGATAAGTAGTTAAATTAATTTTAGAAGCACGTTTAATTAAAAACCCATTACGTTTTTTAAACATTTTCTTTGAATAACATAAACGTTGATAAACCTCATAGGTACTCGTAGTCTGATATTCTGTAAATCATTCAAATAGTTACCATATACGGGTACAAAAATTAAGCGATACATAATAAACGTTACTAAATGAAAATTCCAACATATTTTATATAATGTAAAGGCAAGACAAGACTTGATTAATTTAGAAAATGTGCACCTAAAACATAAGTAGGTATCTGATTATTCAGTATTCATAGAGATAAAAATACTCTGCTAAAGAAAGGACATAGCACCTTAATGAACCCAAGGTATTCCAGTAATTTAGATTCCAATAAGGCTCTTATTATGTGGCATTCGTGTGACCCGTCTAATCTAATAATATCATAACACATAAGGTTGTATGAATGATCAAAATGGTTCTTCGGTCAGGTGGTTGAATTAAGTAATTTTATGATTCACGTGCATGAGATACTTGAAGCATTTAATGGTACCGAATCGTTAACATATCGCATATATGACCTGCCAAGTTATGTAATGATGGGCGCGGACTGCAGACCGCTTTTAGCCTTTTTTTAAATTTTGACTGAAGGAGTAGAAAACGCGCGTTTGGAGAATATGGTGAAGGAGCAAGTGGATCCTCCATTTTAAGGTCTAATTTAAGTGCTTTAAAAAAATACATATATAGTCGAACATAGAACCTCCTTTTTGAAGTCGGTAAAAATACTTACGTAAAGGTTAAGCGCTCATTAAAAAGCGAAGCATTTCTTAGGCAAATTGAGCAGTCATTTCTAAGGGAGTTCGGGCAAGAGACGTAGCTAACGTGTCGATTCCTAAATGTGCTCAGTTTCGTCATAACTGTCCTAGTCTTCACAGTGTTATATCGCCAGCGACATCGGCACGACAGCGATTAATATTCGCCATTCGCCGCTCGCCGTGACGGCGCTCGTTGCACGAATGTGGTTCAAGGTGATGCGTGTGTGAAGTTCAACAACATCTTTTATATGGCATCGCTAAGCTGACTTGTAAGTTGTAACATAATATCGTGTGGAGAAATTATATCTGCATTTTTATATATACCTACAATGGACAGTATGGACACTCTATGATAGCGACAGCCGACAGCTTGTTGCACTGATTAAAAAAGTTTAATAATATGTTACGATCCTCGAATTGGCCCAAGTAAACTCAAGTCAGATATTGAGGTATGAAATTTTGGTCGGCGTTTAGTTCAAGAGAATAATCATGAATAGAATCATGTCTTGTTTACTTAACCTCAGTACCTACAAACCACGCTTCTCATAATGAAGGTAAAGGATAAAAAATATAAAAATAATTGCACATTTCTATCCAAGTTTTTTAATCTTAATGACCTAATAGCCTTTACCTTCTAACTAGATCATGTTCACTCGAGCTTAGAGCATCCTTCCACACAACATCGACTCCAATTTAGTCGAAATTTTCATTAATTAAACAACGTACATGTCACATTGACCGACATGCTGGTCGAAGGCCTTCTAAATGTCAACAGGACCTTTAAGATCTTATTCAGAGCACCTGCAATTTGATAAAATTGCTCTCGACATAATAGTATTACAATGTATGTTGTAATCCGACACAAGGTTCTATGTATGTACCTACTGGTTTTATGTATGTAACCAACTCCACCAATCCGCATTGGAACAACTTCGTGGAGTATGCT
>DWQK01001053.1:0-17084 GCA_018231225.1 Noctuana stator
TTTCCACAAGCCGTTCACCCATCCAAGTATCACCCGCGCACATAACCTACACTTATCAGTTATATTAATCTGAAATTTATTTCGTAGTTATTACCTGGATCGCAACTTTCGAATCGAAGATTTCTTTGCATAACGAGCAGCGATATAAATGATGAGCGTGCAGATCGAAAAGATGTTTCTGTAAGTCATCGGGTGCTGCAAAGTTCCGCGCGCAGCTGTGACACGTGTACTCGCAGGATACCGCTAGGTAGTGAGCAGCGAGGTGGCGTTCTGAAGCCGCCGCATCCGCGAACGTTGCTCCGCAGTGCAGACAAGGCGTTGGACTGGAACGGGACAGTTCCCCACCTTCTTCGAGATGTCCTTTTAAGTGAGCCCGAAAGGCTTCAAAATCAGGTAGAGCAGCATCACATTGGTTGCATAACAGCGTGCTCGGGGAAAGCGCAGTTTGAGGTGGTGTATTTCCAGAACTTAACCTCGGCCGTTTCACTGGAAGGGCGTCATCAGAACCTCTACGGCTTAAATCTGTAGGGGCAGGTTGATCCACTGATGAATGTGCTGCGCCTTCTCCATTTAAAAGTGCAGAATGGGCAGCTCGCACGTGTAGTTGTAACTGTTCCATACTCGTAAAAGTATCACGCGTGCAGTAGATGCAAGCTAATAATGTTGGTGGGGGCTGAGACGCTACTCTTCGAGGCGGAGTCATTGAGGTGGTGTCAGCACCGTGTGCGCTGGCCATGTGAGCCTGAAAAATGAATATATTGATACAAACATTTCAATCCTTGTTAAATGTACCTTAAGCAACAAGTAAACATCCTTAATCCAATCAAAAAATTAAAACCACAATCCTTAATGTACCTGAAGCATATCTGGTCTTCGGAATGCATCTCCGCATCGTAAGCAGCGCAGAGCTCGTCTCCGGTCAACATCGCGGCCCTCTCGGTCTCGCTTGTGGCCCTGCATATGCGCTGTGAGCGCCGCCGCAGTGTTGTACCCTCGGTTGCACACCGTACATTGGAAAGGCTTCTGGTTGTCATGCGTTTTCATATGAATTTTCAGATGATCACTGAAATAAAGAAAAATCGTACGTGCGTTACGTTAATACAGAAGCAGGATAAAGATATGTGTGATGCCCATGTATTATTGCATAGATTGCATTTTGATCAATTCACAACTTTCCGTCTTATAAAACTCTTACGTACCGGTCTATGTCTATTTGTATGACCTCTTCGCACTGAATAGTTTTTAAGCATCGGAGTAGGAATTTAAAATTGAATAAGATAAATCGTCTTTGTGTGAGCGGAGAAAACAATTTGTCATATGAGACATAAGTGGCCACATAAAGCACGGACCAAACAGAACTAACAAAGAGGCTTTTCACGCAAACTACAGAATAGAGGCGTTCGCCCAAACACCTCCGCTAATGGCCGCGCTCGCCGCGCCGGTTTAGGTACGGGCCATTATTTTATTTTTGTGAGACCCTCGACACCATTTGTCAGTGCATCATCTCTTTTCACACGATGACGGAACGTTGGGTCGACAAATTGCTTGGAATTAGTCACGTGACCGCGGCGAGGTGACGAAAAAGGTGACGCTACGTCCCGCGCGCGCTGAGCTTTGTAAGACGCGCGCGGTGATCAATCTTGATGCGCGGTCATTGTCACACACGCACCTCTTAAGAGCCTTCTTAAATGTACACATAGTCCATATTAGTACCTACCGAGAGCGGAGGATTAACTAGTTTTTTAAAGTTAATCTATTAATCATACATACAAAGTCAAAAATGAGTGCAAGCAACATTGTGGAGTTCTTGATGTTGATGACTTTAATAAGCCTAAAACTGTGACCAACATTTTTTTTAATATTAAAAGTCTAATTTATCTATCTATCAAATTTTTCTGAAACTTGCGTGCGTCGAAATAATCTCTTCAGCAATTGTCAAATGCAAAAGCAGTAAGGTAGTTATGTATTGAGTTATGATGTTACTTCAATGCCATGTGGCGTTTAACAGTCTGTAACACTACACACAAACAAATTACATTGAGGCACTAACTCCATTAGGTGTAGGGCTTAAATAGTCCACCCAGGAAGGTAGCCGCTGCTCTCATAACCCATCGCGAAGCAAGCCTTGTAGCAAGTACTTGAGTTACGGTTGGGGAGAGTTGCTGCCGGATCTTAGTCTGGCTGCCTGATCTTAGTCTTCATGAGTAGCAACACCTCAACGTATGATCTCAGATAGGACTTCTATCCTATTTGAAGTTGGACATTTTATGATGTCCGTTTTAGGATGTCCATGTGTTTCAGAGGCCTGCATGCTCGTTTGCTACTCACAAACAATTAAAAAAGTCTAAAAATAAAGCAGTCAGAAATTACGGTATATACAACAGGTTGGTTTATCTGTGTTGAACACTTACCTTCTAGAGAAGGCAGATTCGCAGTGGGCACAGCGGTACTTGCGGTCGCCTGTATGCAACTTAACGTGGCGGTCCCGCGACCGCTTGTGCTTGAAGAGTCGTGAGCAGAATTCACACCGGAATGGCATTTCATCCGTGTGTGTCTGGAAAGGATGGGAAATAAGTATTTGATTACTTTTAACTTCATTTCGACCTCCAAGTTAGTCAAAAAACTTTTGACAAATTTTTCAGAAATTTTTCCGATTTTGAAGCTACCACTATAACTGGTACATTTAAAAAATCAAAAAGTCTAAGGAGTCTTCGGAAAATTATTTATCAAGAGTGTAAAAAATCTATTGGTTTACAATAATCAAAATGAGATGATCCCAGTCGTATTTAATGGGTACCTGGGTTATGTGTTTAATTTATTTTCTACGCGAATGAAGTCGCGGCTATTTGCTATAGATAAGTACATAACGGTATACGTAGGTCAACAGAATGATTCACAGTAAATCAAATAATCTTTAATTATGATGTTGTGAACGGCGAGCGAGATACGACCGATAAAATTCCGATTCGGGAGCTTCGGGTGAGATGAGACGAGGACGAGATGCTCTATCGGGTTTTGGAAAGGAGCCGGGCCAGGCCGCTTATCTGAGATAGTGACTGTGACATTCATGGGAGACGCTTCATTCTTATTAACTACTTATTCAAAGGTATAATAGGATTTTTAATCAGCTACTTTAAGAGAATGCTGTTTAAGTTAACCTAAAGTCAATATTTATTACTACACGTTCACTTACATAACAATACATTGAACCGTATACCTAGGCATGGTATAAAAATGTATGAGCATAAGATTTATTGATATTTTATTTCATAAAATTACTAATTAGCATAGATGAAATTATTTTATATCTATAATTAAATTATAAGACCGATTAAAACAATTTTTATTTGTCTACATTTTAAATCAGGCATTGATCACTGAAATATTATAGGGGTTGATAATAATTTTTATTTGTAGTAAGATCCCCGACTAATAAATAATAATATGTAGCTATATATAGGTAATTAAGAAGAAAATTTGTAACTCTTTTTGAATAAATTGCTAGTACGTAATGGGATTCGATGTTGTGTAGCTTGAGACAATTTATAACCAATAGGCAAACCGATAGCCCATACGAGTTTCAAAGTTCAAATAAATACGGTAAATTCTTCAATAACACTAGGTAATTATCCGTGAGATTTCACGATATTTAAACATCGCTGAACACTTATTTAGGAATGTTTCCTAATTGCACATGCGTCATGTCATATCTATTCTTACAAACATATATTACTCAGTAAAACTCAAAGGATTATTCATAAGTTATAATGAAAATGCTAATGCGCCGTCGGCTGCAAGACAATGCTACTAGCCGTCAGCCTCCGTGCCACCCGTGAACTGACGCAGACGAGCTGGAGACCGACATAATAGAACCCAAAACTGACAAGCAATTCACGCTTTTACTTCTTGACCACCTCGCCGATTATGTCCTTGTGATGCTAAACACACGTTACAGATGATTGACTAGAATTCTGCTCGCTTTTAACCGATACGTTATTATGTTAATAATTTTTAACACAAACATATTCGGAACGGTCAGCCATGTTTTTTGTTAGTTATTGTAAATAGGTATAGGAAACGAAAGTGGCAGTTATCGATCAGCGTGTTAGTGGGATTATCGTGTTTGTTTAGTTGAGGGTTTTGGTCTCGTGCTCCCTCAATTACCATACGCTAGGCGGTTGGCGGGACCCATTAGCGTCACATCTCAATTTGTTAGCGCCGCGCAGAGCCGGCCCACTCAAGATATCCGGGAAACAAACACCTTCCAGGTCGTGCTGATTATAGCCCTTGGTTGCTTCACGCTGCGTTGGCCAGCTTTACAGAATCGCGGAAATTATGAGTTACAACGGCAGACTTACCTAGTTATTTAATGCTACACTCATTATTTTCATGGCGTTTAGCAATAGGAAATAAATAACCATACCGTATCCTATTAAGCAGCTTCGTAATCATACTAACATAAACGTTTGTTTTACCTTATTTATAACTAGCTTAGCCGGTGACTTTGTCCGCGTAGATGTCACATTTTTGGAATTAAAAATGGGTGACTACCACAAAATAAATAATGCGATAAAATATTCCACCCGAAGTTGTATGGTATAATAGAATCACATTTATAAAGGAATAGGTTGAGTATACCTTAATGATTTCCTTCCATTTTTAACGTTTGGATGTTTATTGTACCTAAGTACCAACCAATTTTAAGAAGAAGCCTCTCAAATTGATGCATGAAGATTAAGCATCCAAAAAAACTAATTTTGTAAATTTGTATTTTTTACAGTTTTACATTACAATGTTACAGTAAAATTGTAGTAATACATATTTTGAGAAAATAAACGGTTTCTAATTATTATAGACGGACGGACGGAAGGATAGCACATGTCATAATATTTATCCTTAGGGTACGAATTTGAAAGCCAAACTTTGTAACTATTTGGTAGATATTATGTACCTACATATAAATAAAGTTGGAGCGTCGGCCTGTGATGTGGTATACAGAGATGCTTCGCAAAATTTTTTCAATTTAAATTTTCATATATTAGTAAGTTAGGTTAGTATAAAAAAAGCCTAAATCCCTAATATGTTAACTTCTGTTGTTGTTACTGTCTTTTGCAGACCAAGAACTAAGCTAAGTTAATTTAGTTCAATTCAAATAAATTTTCATACTCGTATTTACTCGACAGACCAAAAAAAAAAAGATTTAAGTACTGAGCTCCGTTGGCTATGTATGCAATCGCCATAATAATATAAAGTCCACATATCTACCTACGCAGTTGTAAAACTGCATTGTCGGGGTTAAAAGTAAATCTTTTCTTAAGCACCTGGTAAAATTTATTCAACAATAATGTAGCCAACACTGTCTGAAGCGATATGCGCGGCAAGGGCGCAAATCAAAGTCCTCCACTGTTCCTGTTGATAATTATGTTAATACCCTATGGTGATTAATGTAGAGTGACGTGCGAGTGTTCCGAGACGTCCAGCGGAGTATCACATAAACATGGTTGCGGCATGTTTACTGCCCCCTCTTAATTGGAGCAATCGCCCCACGACGAGAATTAATAAATCTGATCCTTCGTTCGCGATAAATCCGCCACTTATCCGCGAAGCGCTCAAACCCACGCAAGCTTTCAGCCTTCATTTCCTTAAAACGAGATTAAGGTATAATTACAATTAAAAATAATCTAAAAATATATATTAAAATTATTTAAAAAATTCTAGGTAAATGTTTTTTGATATATGAAATCACACTATAGGGAAAATTCAATTGTATACATACAACTGCCGTAGGTACGTACCTACAGTCAATAACAGAATGAAAATGGATTCTTTTACTGCCACCGAAGTAGGTACCCACATGCGTCGACATTGAATTATATTTAATATTTGTTGTTATAAGCTTACATATTTTATTGAGTCTTCTTACGTTAAATTGGTTCGTGCGAGAATTCAATAAGCGAAAGAAACGCAGGTCGCTCCGGGAGCTCGGCCGCTGGGTGCGCGGCGGAGCCCTGCTGGTCGCCCCGTGCGCCCTGCCATGAACCTTTCTCTCCGCTTATGGCGAAAAGGCACGCGAATAACTTTACGATTTATTATTATTCAACAACAACAAACACCGTGGGATCGACCGAAACATTACTGTCCGGCGTTGTTAACTTTTCCGCGTAAAGCTCACCAAAAGGCATTCAAAACTAGTTTAAGGCGACCGTGATAGCCAATAAAGGCCCGAAAATGGGCTGCCGCGACTACCGAGCGACTTTCCCAGGTGTAATAACAGCGATGTCATCGTCGGTTCACACAGAGCGGCTGCCGGCGGCCAGGGGTCAGCGTGGAGCCCGGACACCCGGACACTCATCGTGCCGGCTCGCGCTGTAATCTCCTCAAGCATCAATAGCCGTCATAATAAGTGCCTACTAAAGTTTATTACAAAACGTTGACCTGCAGTAGTGTATTTTAAGCTTTGATGTTAGATTAATTATAACTACCTATAGATAAAAAGAATATTTTTTATACTAAGTAGCGTTAAACTTTATTAAAAATTTATCACATCTTTTGTTATTCTAAAAATGTAATTTAAAGGTGTAGCAAAAGCTTGTAAAAAATAATATTATGATTTTTAACAAGCTTTGTTAGCAGAGATTACAAAAAGTGTAGCATTTTTAAGTGGGAACATTTCTTAGAATGTGGCAGCTACTGTATGTTGTTGACACAGAATTTTTATGCTTTAAAATAATGACACCTACCAAACTGGCTTTGTAAGTAGCTCATTTCAAGTAGCTTCGTATAGAATCTAAATCTAATGGGTAACTCTGTAAGATTCCGTCTGTATCACCTTAAATTTTTGTACTTAATATTTTAGGCATGCAGACATCGAGGTAACTATTTTAACTCTGTACAGATTAATTAAGTTTAGCTTCTTAATTCCTTATCTATTCTTAACACCTACAGGATTTACAGATAGATAGCTAGGTATGGACATAACTATCTATTATAAACTTTATTATCACTTGGTAGCTCGAAACTAGTATGCAATGACATAACTCATTTATGCCGGCATAATGAAGACTCTGATGGCGCGATCTTTAAGGTACTTTCTTCAATCTTGTCTAGTCCGGTCTAAGTTATGCGGGGAGTGCGCAATTGATTTATTCCTATAATGATTGCTTTTCCCAAGCGGTGCGATGATAAAGGTGTGTCGCGGCCAGCTAGGGAGTTGTTATCGCAAGCCTATTTCCGGCCGTCACGGCTCTGTCGCGGCGAGTGCGACGCGATCATCGCGATACATTTGTCGGCGCGCAGCACCACAACCGAGCAACGGCTGATCGATATCGCCAAGACGCAACGTTGACTGCAATTGCATACTGATAATCTAATGAAATCCTTTTACGATTTCACTCGCCAATTTAAAAAGGATTTGAATAATCACAGCGCATTCCATCAGTTTTCGGTTGCGTTTCAGAACTGCTAATTGTTTTTCTTATCTCATGTATCTTATGTTTTGAGGGATGTTTGCCTTTGTGCCTTACCAAATGTTTTGGTATATACAAAGATGCATATCTGTTCTAAACGTAGGCGGACTATGACCAGCGTTATGCAAAGTGACGTTTCTATTTGCTCTATCTGGTTGATCTGTTGAGGCGTGTGTCGCAGGTAATAGTAACGCAGCGAAATCGGCGAAGTACAAAGGAGCCGAGATGTGCGACTGTCGTAATGGTCTGCATGTCACAGCAGCCTCAACTGCGTACTGCAAGGCTACCGCGATACATATCTCAGTACACACCGGCTGGCGGCTCTGCAAAATGGACCATTTTGGGTATCTACTAGTACTTGCTAATGAAGCTAGCCGCACAGCGAAATCCTACTGTGAATTTACAGATATGACGACTCTAATAGCCGCATTGTAGTGGTCCTAGTCAACTGGTTTTGTGGTGTACACGTTTATTATCACATGCGGAATTGCTTGTATGCTTAAAATTTAAATCATTTTCCCCGTAGGTACTGCGTAATGTAGAGAATCCACGATGACGTCAGATTATAGTAATACATAGAGTAAGTAAGTATAGGATAAGTACTTAACTTAGGTACTTACGCAGTTTTCAATTTCACGAAAGTTTTTCTGCGAATTACTTACCGTAGTGGAAGATGAAAGTAACTATTTTAAAACGCTTAATCTACATCCTTATAAAAACTTGTTTTGAGTACAAAATACATCAATGTAATAAAACATACGAGTATATCTGAACTTATTGGTAAACTACGAGTATTATATCATATCACCTACCTGCTCATGTTTCTTAAGGTAGGAGAGTCTCGGGAAGGCTTTGTCACAGAACTGGCATTGGTAGGGGGTGTGTTCTGTAGCGCCGTGCGTGAACGGTGGTTCGGCGTCTACGTCAGCATCAGCTGCGTCCGCGGACGTCGGCGTGGAGGACGGCGACGGCGAGGGCTCCGGCGTCGACGACGGCCACGAGCTCGCCGCAGTGCTGCCTACGCTACCCAGCGCCTCTGTTAACAACGCAATAAGAGTCATTATTGCAATATTTAAATTGAGTAGTTTACTCGTCGAACACACTTAGGCGACTAGGTCAGCAGCCAGCGTTTAAGTAATTAAAATGAAAATTACAACAGTAAAATAACAACAGATGGTTTTTATCTAATCGGGAACGCGTGAGAATACAGATAAGTAACGGTTCAATAATGACATATATTGTTAATTAGATAATTTGAAATTTTATCGTAAACTTTGGTGTAGGTATAATAAAGTACTTATTGATCAGTATAACTATATTAATCCAGGGTACAAACTTTCTGTGTGTCAAACATCTAAATCCGTTCAGCCGTTTTTGTGTGATCTAGTAACAAACTCCCAAGCATATAAGTATATATACCTAAATTTTCACATTCACATTAGGTGTAGAAAAATAATCAAGATGTAACAGATAGAAGTAGGTACATATATTTAAATATCTAATACCTAAAATTGATAGATTTTTCATGCATAAAATACATAAGGGTTGTAAAGACGCAGATCTGATAAAAGCCTCGTAAATACTGAGAAGGCGCCATATTTTGGCTTTAGTAGCGATATATCGCGGCACCTCGGAGTGGCGTGAAATATAAACAAATTGAATGAGCCGAGATGACGAGTGGGCTCTTCGCAAATTGTGACGAATGGTGGAGCCTTGCCCTCAAGATGCCGACAAAATTTAATACAACAAATTGCGATATATGAGCATCACTATAATATATTTTCAGGCTACCTATTAATCTCTGCAGCTCATAAACATCTATATGTAACCGCAAACATTCGTATCAATAGTTAGTAAATAACTAATGACACTAGTCTGACAGTAAAACCCAAGAAATGTACAATAAATATTGAATACATTTTTATAATTGGCCATAAGTGTGGGTTAGCGAAACAATTTTCTTTGTTCAATATTATGATTGTAACAAAAATGTTACTCAATATCTGTTGAGTGTTGACTATAAAATCTAGTTATCTACTATAATTATTATTATCTTTGCGAATGTATATTTTTATCTTTGTTCATGCGACGATGTACCTACGTACCTAATGGTTTTTTGACATAATAAAACAAATCACTGTTCATTGTACTTATTTAAGTATAATACGCGGCCACCATTACCTACGTGCTTTCTACGCCATAAAATATTTTTTCCTTTACGGCGCATTTCCTTTGCTCGTAGACGTTAATAAGAGGAACTATTTGTATCAATCAAGCGCCCTACGCCCCGGATGCGGTGTAACGACACATCTTTCTATGTGGAATTATTTCACATTTCACGTCAAGAAAAACGCAATAATAATAATAAAATCTCACATCTCACATCCATCAAAAACTTACGGAAGTTAATGTAACTTTCTTTATGCTATGTACAGATTGTGCAGGCAACCTTTGCAGCGATGTATACATTTTTCCGCCTAAGATTTTCACAAGGCACTAACGTAATATGTTAGATGTCGTAAAACAGTGAGCCCTAACAACTTCTCGGTGTTCTAACTAGACAGATAGAATATCATGTAAAGTGGTAGGTTGCATCCGTTGATGATAGGATAGGCGTAATTAGCACCGATTGCTGGCAATTCGTCGGGTGACGATGGCGCCGCGGGCGGTGGGCGGCGGAAACCCACTTCCTAATTGCGGCGTCTGAGACACCTCAACCGGCGCCTCGGCAATCAACGCCAATCGCCAAACGCCCATCTCACAATTCTCATAAGAGAAACCGACGCACAAGTCATATGATCACGCACGCGTTGTATACAGAAGGCCTCGTGCGACATGACAAATAATATTACTTCGTAACTCGTGCTCTACGATAGAAATACATACAAGCTAAACAAGAGAGCTATACTTATATATACATAGTCAACCACATATAATGTAAGCTTCCTCAGGCTTGATGACCGATTTTTGTTTGAGGAAGTAAGTTGGTATGAAGAGAAATATTTTCTGAATTCTTGTAGAACTGAACTTAAAATTAAGTATTTAGTATTCCCTATTAAAACTAAAGTAATTGGTTGGTCATTATGACTGTTGTTCAATAAAAAACTTATCGTTGCGACGTCGCCGTGCTTAGCGTAAAATCTATTTTTTTTTTTCCAGTTACGTGCATTTAATTTTATCACTCGGTTTTCGCGAAAGAACCCTCACAAGAAAAACACAATTACATTTTGGAAGGCAACACTTGCTTTCCAAACGTGATCTTTGCTATGACTTTATGCTTATTATAGCTTTATATTAGTCTATGATCAAAATAAAGAATCTAAGTTTAAGAGGAAAGAAAAATCTCTACATAAATATGTGCCTTAAAATAGCTATAAGAGACTTGGACTAAACTTGGACGTAATGAAAAAGAACAGTTCTCTCAATTCAAAACTTTACAAACAGCTACGTATGTATGTATGTGTAAATTGCTCTTAATATCTACTATACTCCTTTAAAGTATTTCTCTAAGTGTAAACACTCTTATTGTCCTTAATTGGTACAAATGTACTCGTTTTAGTAGAAGAAGTTACAAGGTGTTTTATATCATTACCAAGTTGTATACTTACTTTATATACATTCACAGACACTTAATTAAAGTTACATAATTATCTGAAGGGGTTAATTTTCACGATGATTAACTGTCACGATAGATTAGCCAACAATTAATTTGACTTCGAATTATTTGAAGGCCAACACGGCCGCCAATTTTTAATTAATGAATAAGTATATCCGCTATTTAATCTGCTTCGACTTTTTACCGTTGTTTTAGTAAGCTCTTTGCAACGAAATTGCAACAGGTACGTATTTAATAAGGGTATTTGTGATAATCACGTCTGTAATTAGATTTATCTGGAAATTTATTAGATGAGATCGTAAAAGTATAGGATCTTTACGGGAAAGACCATTCCAATTACTACCTATTGTTGTAATTTGTTAAGGAGTTGAGTGTCATGCTGATACCAGATTAAATATAGGTACATATATCCGCATCAGTCATTAGGATTTCGTTATATCTTTAAAGTGTCAGAATACAAAATTTCGGAGCGTTCGCGATCCAACGTTTGGAACTCCCAGGCTTTTCATCAATTAGAAAAGCGCTGATGGTCTTCAAAGGGCTAAATAGATTGTGTTGAATTATGGCTAAGAATTTTCTCGTTTGTCACCTTTAAAAATCTGCATCAAAATCGGTTATTCGTTGAGGAGTTGCGATGTCATAGACACGACACACAGTTTCACACGTAAAATTTATAAAATAAAAATATATGGTGATTATCTTAGTAACAAGATTTGGTACAACAAGGTAGAGTAACCTTTTATAAGCTGTAACTATAGGATCTCAAAGAGGCCTTTTGAAACTACTTATTTGAGATTATAATTATGTACTTACCTAAATATGAATGGATTGAATGGTTTCGTACAGTGACATGTTACGAGTAGTAACATTAGGTGTCCGGCAAACTTTTTAACTCTATTAGGACTGTATATGTATAAATTTATTACAGACTTCAAACTTAAAAGTAAGAAATAATTATTTTAGTCTTCAAGAATTTATTTTGTAGTTTGTGAATCGATCTACCTCTTCTACTCTGAGTTACAAATATAACAATAAAAAGAGGGCAACATGCAGATAAATTGAGAAACTGACCCGTTTTTTAAGTCTGTTAAAAACGTAGCTTAACTACTTACAAGATGCCGAGGCAAAAAAAAACTGTGGAATTTGGCACTCTATGTGATCCAAAAGATTTTTTTTGTTCAATATACTCAATAATTGGGTAGGCTTTATTTATATTGGTACAAATTAAACAATTCCCGCGATTGGTGGTTTTGGCATCTAATAGTAATAAAGTTTCATATAAATAATTACATAGGTAGGTAGTACTTCCAATCTCGGTCATGTTCATGTTTTCATTATCAAACATGTTAAGGAGTTGGCTCTAGCGCAAAAACAATATCGAGTTGGGCATGAAAATTATATAATTAAAAAAATACCAACAAACACTTTAAACATACATAAAAGATAATATAAGATCTCACCTTTTATATCTTCGGTAGTGACGTCGTGATTTTCCTTATTCGCTTGAATTTTCTCGATCAAGTGTTCTAATCTGCTGCTGTTGCCTTTGAATAGCATGATCATAGCTCCCAAAACCTCTGTGTGGATTTGTCGGAGGGCTCTTGCACCAGAAGCGAATCCTGCGATGCGGACGCTTTGCAGGCTGCAGATTGCCGCAGGTGCATCGATTCCAGTTTATTTTGGGGCTTTTTGCGGTTGAACTTATCGCGAGTGCGAATTAATGCGCAACGCGTGTCCGACAGGTGGCACTAATTGAAGGGGCGCCCGCCGCGAGCTGCCCTCGTACGCTTCCTTCACGGCAATTATTTGGGTGGCTGCCGACGACCGACTTAATTAGCGACAATCATTTATGGCACGCACCTTTGCGGCCCGGTTACAGGTGGTTCAAGTTTCGGTGCGAGTAATCGGGTATGTTTGAGAAGTGGTCGCGCGATGGAACGTAATTCGGTCGGTGCAGCGTTGCAGCGAACGCGCGCCAAGAGCGGCGAGTGGGACGCGACTGTGAGGTTCACTGGCGTGGAGGCTCAGTGGGCGAGTCGTGAGGACCCGCAGCACCTCGCGGCACCCTGCGCCCCGCCCGCCTGCTCCGCCCACATGCTCTTCCCCCTTCTTGCACCCACACCGCCTTTAGTACGAAATACTTTAACTATTCCAAACTATGTCTAACTATTTGGCTATCTTCACTAACCTAAAGATTACTTCTTATTGGACATTAACACCACCACGGTATTTCACCACCGTACGGGTGTAAAAACTGAAAATATCTCTTAAAAGTAAAATGTTCTCGTTATTATGTCATTAGAACATTAGATTAGCCAAAATAAAGCAATATTTAAACAGCTGCAATACTACGACTGTAGATTTTTCTTTTAATTAAAAATGTAGAGTTATGGGTTCATATTGTAGAGTATTTATTTACAGTTGTTATTCTTTCGGTATTCTTAAAACATTATACGAAAAAGCAATAATATTATATTCGTAGGTATAAGTAAGTCGTTTTTGGGAACTCGAGAGTCCCCAGCGTAATCAATCGTTAACAGTTGACGTCTGATTGTATACAAATGAAGCGTACGTGGAAATGGCATAATCTGAGTAAAGATGTAGCGACGGCTGCTAAAAGCTTTTTAAATTGGGAATATGGAGGAAAAGTGAAAAGTGAATTGAGTGTTTTCCCGTTCCACCCACGGGTGGGCGCGACCAATGGGCGCTCCGGCCCCGCGCGTCCCCGCCGCCACTAGCCTCCACTAGCTTACTATTTAGCGCTAACTTTTTGTAGCGAACATAAAAAAGTACAACCAATAGTCATTTTTACAATTATAGTACTTAATCGATGACTTGAACTGAGTAAGTACCTAATGCAGTATTTTTTATCATTAGTTCCGTTTTTTCAATCAACTAAATAGTGTTAATTTTAAATGGACCGGTTCGGTGCTCTTTCGGGCAGCTGTAAACTTATTATGTCTACTGGACTTGCTCTCAGAATAATATTACTTTCAATAATGACAACTGGTCAATGGTCGTAATTAATTATCACTAGTCACTAATGTCACTATACGTCTCAAGTGTCGTATGTACGTGTCTCTATTTCTGTGTAACTTTCACACATAGTACAGTATCCAACTATAAAAAACGAATGACCAAACTTATAACTTATACCTACCTAATGTATTTTTATAGGTATATACCTATATACCTATTTCAAAATAATAAAATAGTTATAGGTTTTTTCATACGTTACATTCATAGGGTTTTGTTTTCATGTAATCAACTCGAACTCTACATTTTTAATTTCATACTCTATAAAATTTTTGTAGATTTTTTTAATACTAATACGCCAATGCCACTGTGTAGCAAATACTATATCATATTCTGAATTTCTTTATTAATATAGTAAATTCTAACAGATCTTCAACATAACCTTCTACAGTAGGTAGAGCAAATGACAACAAAGTATTCATTTAAGCGTCGGGTCACCCGATGCCCGATCGTTCCTAAGGGACCAATGCCGATTCGGCCGCAGTACCTTTTAGTTGCGCATATATTACCCGGATAACACGGATTACACCCAAGTCCTGCAAACCGCTGGACCGACCAATTTTACGGATAAACTCCTAAAATATCTGCATGTAAGTGCACCCCCGCGGTTTGTCATCCCTGGACAGAACATAAGAGATTTAGTTTCGGACAGCCGTCGTAAAGCGGTTTAGGTACGCATTACTTTAACAATAACCGTTTTGAAATTTGGTTGTAACAAACTGCTTTATTCACCACCTTAGTATAAATTCCTATTTAAATAAGATAACTTAATTGAGTCATCTTGATAATTTAATTTGGAGAAAAATTAATTAGGATAAATATCTTAGCAGATTGTTTTTAAACATACTTAAATGACGCCGTACGCGGAAAGCACCCGTGCAAAATCTGTTCGATTTTCACGTAACTTACGAAATCTGATATTCGACATTCAATTTTACATATTTGTTGCCCGTGCCTTCGTTTAAAGTAACGAGCATACAAAGCTGGCAAATTAATGAAAATAAAATATTCATCAGACGTACCGAGAAGCGAGATGGGATTGACATGGAGTTGTCGGGCGCAGCAACGGCTGGATACAAAAGGGTTAAACATTAATACTTAAGCGGCCACCTCGCTCCTGACACCACCGATTAGTCTGTCACTGAACCAAATCTCCAAACCCTGAATAAAGTATTATGAAAAAGCATCTATACTCCTTATCTCAGCGGCCCGGCTCTGACTGCGCTATGATGAGGGTCCGGACTTTGTTTGCTTACCCTTTCTTGCTTTGTTTAGGGAAAGGACAGTCTTGGGGATGTTAGTAAGTACTACTGAGTATTTCGGTTGTTTTCTTTTGTTGTTTGCATTTATCAATTGAAAAATTTTATAACGTATCCTCGCCTATTATTAAATTTATTCTGTGACGTACATCAGCCCCCAAGTATGTAGGTACCTAGACCTGTTATTAACATTAGAAAGTCATAAAGTATCTATAGGATATGATCAATGATCGTTTAATTATTGGATATCTTGTAGCTTAACTTATTATTGTGGAATAAAGAATATACAAATTACAAGAAGAAAGTTAATTTAACTTATATGTATCGCACAATAACCGGCCACTTATTGAATTTGCCATTACAAAAGTAAACTCAGCGGACTTACAGGCTCATTGCACACGGCGCGACTCCTGCATATTTGATGCGATGAACTGACGCCGAGACGCCACTGGCAACCGTACTCAGTCGCTGCTCGTAAGACGCTGATGTTCAACCCTTGAATCTTCCGTCAGAAAAGCTGCTATCACCTTATTAAACTTTCACCGTGTTTACTTATTCAATGCCTCGATTCACAACTTGACGAAACTTTTGCAATTATTTCGATAGATCATTAGATAGATACCTGAGTTTTGTTGATTGAGATTAAAGTTTTTAATAGCTGTATTCAATTTATTTATAGATTTTAAAAATATCTCAAAAGAAAAGCAAATCTTATTTATTTTCTCCATTTTCCACATCATTATTATCCATTCTAAATCACCATTGATACATTTAAATATTGTAACATTTAATAATAAATATAAACTAATTTAGTTACCTTAAAAGACATCTACTTATTAGCAAATTGTGTGTAGTCATTACAGTTTTAATTTATTAAGTTCTAAATAACATTCAGTTCAGTTAATTTGTTACTAAACAAGAAAAAAATCGATTAACAAGCAGAGAAGAAAAAAGTGCTGAAGCTATTTATAAAATGGTGATAAAAACGGTTTTGTCCATCTTTTAACACGTTACAATGAAATATAGAACAAGAAACTTGTATTAATTAATTATTACTGAAATGGAATTATAGGGTTATGTTTTGTTTACGCCTACTTCTTTGCACTACTCTTGTTATTTCTACACTTTTAAGTACATTTTAAGTATTTAACACAGCAAAATTGTTTGTTTCACAGTTACAGTCACATTCTGATGTTTTCTATTTGAATACCAGTATCCTATCCCCCTTCTCTACGGTTGTTTACGCTTAACCCATATAGAATCTTGACGTTATTAAAAAAACTGTAATAAAAACTAAGTAAGATATCATCAGAGAGCATGACGAATTAGCGACGTCAACAAACACCCAGGAAGTTTTTGTCGCCTACCTGCGGGAAGGGCCCGGGGCCCGGGGGAGCGCAACACGCACGTCTGTTCACGTCCTAATAAATCAATGAGACAGCCGAAATGCCTTCATTTTGATGGATAAAACGTTGTTGTGTCGTTATACTTACAGTGGTGGCTCAAATTATTAGGGACACCTGCTAAAATATTGAAAATCTCAATGAATCAGTTTTATTTATTTACAAAAATTATTTCTATCATCTTTATTTATGTATCTTTGTAATAGGCATATTTACAGATTCTAAACTTATAGTACACAACATTTATTGCGTTCGTATTCAGGCATAGCTACCTTATTTTATGAAAGGTAGTCAGTCTGTGAAT
>DWQK01001054.1:0-17083 GCA_018231225.1 Noctuana stator
CAATAGTAGGTGCAAGATCATAGTTCAATAAAGTTGTTTGAGTAAGAGATATGCGAATAATTAAATATTTTTGATGATAATATAATGTAAATCATGGTGGTTTTTGGTTGGAATTAGTTAAATAAGTTCTCGACTACGAATGTTTGACAACGAAGAATAAATTTTTAGTTATACATGTTACAGTTACTTAAGAAATAATTGCCTTACGCCTTAATTAAGTTATTTACTTATTCGTTTGTTGTTGTTGAGTTGTAATGAAAGTCTGAATATCGAACCGAAAACAAGTTCTCACATAGTTTTTGTAGGTATAAGTTGATAATAAAATATAGAAAGAAAGCAAAATAGAACATAGTACTTTCTATCAGCCAAAAACACATGTCATATTTAAGTGTAGCGAAACAACATGTTGACTGTTTCCGCTCTGCCTTCTTCGAATAAGGGGTTGACTTCAAACGCCAGTTAACCCTCCACTGCTCTATAACGCTTAGCTTGGAATCTTGAGGACATTAACCGACAAGGTGTTTAATAGAATAGAAATAGAATTTTTTATCTCTTTGATAGAATCCTTAAATGATATCCAATTTTATCGGCAAAGCGAAAAACTCTTTAAAAATATTCTCTTAAAGTTCCTCTTCTATATAGCGTATTTTTAATTTCCCTGAATAAAATCACTTTTTCAAGAAGTTTTATAGGTACTATTTTATTGCAGAAAAGTTATATTTTGCAGTAAATATAGTTTTTTAGTGGTAAATAGGATAAAGGCAATTGGCAAACATGAATAAAGCAAGAGGGGCGTAATATGTCAATAAAATTTGAAAGTTCTCATTAAAGACATTTGAAGTACACCAATCCGGCCGGACCAATGTGGGATCTATGGCCTAAACCTTTGTCATTTGAGAGGACGTGTTCAGAGGGCCTAGTACGAGTTTTAACTAGATTTGGGTTCGTTTTGGCCCATACATCTACTGGCAGCGCCCCTAGCGTTAATATGGAGAACTAAAAGTGACCGTGTTCATTGCTCGCTTTCTTATTGAAATGCAACTTTGTACTGTACGAGGCTAGCAATGTATAGCATAATAGTTAACTCGGTCATGTTTTTCTAAACTGTCAAAACTCGTACTAAGCCCCCTGAAACTAAACAATTAGCTCAGCCTTACTTCAAAAGCCTCCTTAACAAGCCAAAAATAGTTATACAAAGCAGACGTGGTATATTTTTCTGTCACTCGTCAGATAAATGCAAATATTTAGATTACCATGTGAAAATGACCATTCATTTATTCTAATAACAAAAAGCTTTGACGCGCAAATGAACTCGCAGTTGTGTTCTGCTAACAAATTTACATAATTTACAGGCTTTTAAATACTTAGTACAATACTCGTACTAATACAGCACAAAAAGCCTATTTACTTTCCTTTTTGTACACATTACATTTTGTACCCAGAATTTTGTTTAACAAACCCTTACAATTAACTTACCTTTAGACACACAGCGTTTTCAAGTTCCTTTTTTGTTTTGAAATACACAAATTTCATGTAGGTACGTAAATTTTTTTAAAGCCGGACCTTTTTTTCTTTGTTTGTTGTTTGAAACCATACCTACCGATACATTATTATTATTATTTCATTAATATCGTTAACAAAAACAACAACCCCATTAACAAGGTTTCTTTGCGATGTTTTCCTTCAGTGAAGAAGAGATGCGTGCTGGAGTCTGGTGCAATTGTCGAAAACCTACCGTTACTTACCTTTCTTAAACAATTTTGTTTAGATTGATTCTTGTTTAGAACCAAAATGATCAATATCAAACATTGAGATGTTAATGTCAGACGATAACGACTCAATTACGAGCAATGATCAAAGAAATAAAGACGGCAAATGTAATATTATAATAGCAGGAATCCCCTGATATAAAACTTCGATCAATAAGAAGGTAAGCCTACCTTACCTTACAGTAATGCAACCACTATCACTGCTCACGTCCATCTCCCATAGTTACAACGTCAATAGTTTTCAAATTTTTTTGCTTGTGAACAATAGCGATAGGATCACAGAAGGGATGATCTGTAGATACTTAAGTATACCTATGACATAACTAACTATACTTTACTTACGGCTAAACACAACTCAACACCTTGAGCAAACACGAGTAGAAATCTCCTTTGTCCGAGATTGATTGCAAGCGTTCCTCTAGGAGTCGAGCACTATGCCTCGTGCGAGTAACTACACTAGCAGCTCTACCAACCTTTACCGGATGTTCTTCTTGGCGTAAGAAATGGGTCAGAGGGCGGCACTCGTCTACTTGAATAGGGAGGAAGGGTTTTATTTAAGTTATAACATATTAATAGTGATTAAGACACAAATGAAATCTTTAATATCATGTAAGGTTAACGTTCGAAAACAAGTAAATTACTGGTATAGGGAACGTAATTTGTCTTTTTACGCATAACGAAAAATAAAGTAAAATTTCAGGGCATAATTTTTAAGAGTAATCAGTTTCTTTAGAAAGATAATGGGTTACTTAATAAATAATGATAAGACAAGCATTATTTTGTGTTGGGTTCTTTGTAGCGCGAAATTAAATGAGTGTGTAATCCCCGACAGACGATCAAGATGATACTCGTAGGCTGTTTAATTTCGAGCGCTAAGCTCTCGCCTCATTACAGGTACGCGCCGGCTAATCCCACAAATTTATAATTTTACATAATGTTTCACTTCCAATGCTTACCGTTAGAAAGTTGTTTGTAAAGGCTGTCATTCATCTGTCTTGACCAACATTACCGAATAATACAGACAAATATACACTTTTTAATAGTTATACTTAATAATAGTTATAATTATAAATAATATTTAACCTTTTAATAAACTTTACTTTGTATTAGATTAATAAATATTTCCTTAATATTTTCATACCAATCTACGAGTAAGTACGAGTACCATAAAAAAACAAAGGTATGATAGGAGAAAAGTAGTTAAAACGTAGTTAAGATTTACATAAACTCGTCAGGTAGAGGCGCCGTACAGTGCAGTCGTTTTTGCGCATCTAAATGAAACTGCAATTGCAATTTTAATTAAGTATAGCAATCTTAACTTCCCACAAGCGGATTTAAAAGTAATCCCGGCTAAAAGAAAGACTAAAGAGAAGACTTATCCACACATTAAGATCCACATGTGCTGATTACAAACAGAAAAACAGCTAGCCTTTTTAGTCCGAAACACAAATGGAATAAAACTATTCCTCTTGTGTTGTAAATGTAAATACTTAATAATAACCAACAGATAAAATGGTACAAACATAACAATATATATTATAATAATAGATATAATTTTAATGTTACATACCTACATTAAATTTTAATGTTACCTATGTATTAAAAAACAAAGTAAAAAAAAAGTACTGCAGCAAGAAATTAACTGAATTGGTGGAGATACGGATTAGTGACCAACCGTCCAAGGAGCGTCTAGCCATGTTATCATCATAACATATTATCATGTATGAAAACTTTGCAGTTTAGTTCTGTCACATTCATGTTATTAATTTCCCCTCGCACTTCGCAAGTGGATCCGAAAAACCAATATCGTGAACCCGAAAACCACTTTTCTATTTACTCTTGCATCCTCTATGGGATAATTGTGTTTGTTTATATACGGTCGTATATTTACCTTCGTCGGTACTACCCGCCCACATGTCGATATTGACACGGGTGCGCCGGTAAATTCACTATTTATAACTCTGTGAATAGAGATGGGCCAAATAGAATTCTGTCGGATTATTATTTTTCTCAAACATTCATATGAAATTCTAAGTAGTATCTTGCAGCTCTATAATACGATTAAATATTATGTTAAATAGAGAATATTTAACAACCATTTTGTTGCTTCTTGTGGGGAACCTTGCAAATCTGCTTCATTTCTTCTCATGATCATTTCGCTTCGCGAACCTAAAAATTATTGTAAAAATAAATTCCTAATCTAACCGATGTTCTCTAGATAGTTTTAGCAAAAGTTTATGTAATATTTAATTTAAAAAAAAGAATAGTGTTAAAAATTATTGAAATTACCTTTTACAAGGAAAGTAAATGATCAACAAACAAATACAAGATAAAGTCCAAGTATCCTTACCTTACGTCAAAGTAACACAGTGACACAGATATTTAAGTACATCCCACAGCTCTTCCGGCAATTATTTTCCTCTCAGCAAAGATGCTCATTCGCCTCATCACAGATTCAGAGAAAACCTTTGTCACAGATAATTAACTGCAGCGGTGGAATTAATTCCGTTTCAAGACCCTTTTAGTTACAGCTGGGTACATTTTATTAACTTATTTTATGTTCACGTGAAACCTTAAATAGCTATTATATTTTTGTATCCAATAATAATTTAAAAGTAAAACACAATAAAATATTTGAGGATATTTACTTATACAAAATAGCATCCAAAGAATAACCTCTTCCAAAGAAATCATCTATTACTCCATTTACTCTTTCCTCATATAAAGATTGATTACTCGAAACGTATTCACATAATCCTTCAGAGAAATGACACTTCATATCCGTCATTTCCACAGCTTCTTCAGTTACTGCCGTAATTATTTTCATGGATATTAAAGCTTCTATCAATCCTAAGACAGAGTACTCATTTAAATGTTTACGGAATACACTCTTTGGATAAACATCGTTTACATTTAAATTAGAGTAACGTAGAATTGCGGTCAATGCTCCGTAATAAATATTGAGAAGTCGTTCGTAATGTTCAGCAAGAAACTCTCGTCCAGTTGACATATAAAAAAAGTAAGACAGGTCAGTCACCGGTGAAGCGTATCGAGTCAATTGATAATCCACAAAAACTACATCTACCGGTTTTGTACCCTGAAAGAAAGTAAATTACGATGTAGTTTCCAATTCAATTGCTTTATATTTGTAACATAAAAAATAATAATATATTTACCTGATATTTAAACATTATATTATTTGTCCAACAATCTGAATGACAAATAGTACTATAATCTTTGTCCGGTAGCGTACATTTGTTCAATGCTAACAATAATTTAGGTTCAAATTCTACAAGCTTCTGCCTCGCTACTGGATCTAATACAACATTCACAGACGTGTTAAAATAACACACCAGAGCTGAAGACACTTTTTCAATATTGCCATACACAACGTCATTGCTGCACAATTTTATAAGTTCATCGAACTTATCTGGATGATTAAATTTTAAAGCAAAAGATAATCCATGCAATATCGCTAAGTTTTTCATAACAAGAGACGAATGAGCAATGTCCATTTTTTGAAACCGGTTAAGTAATTTCATTCTTTCCAAACCTTGCAGAACTATGGTTTCCTTATTATGATCGATACGTGCTAAGACGACATTTGGAAATTTCATTTTTAATCCTTCAATTTTCAATTTCCTTTGAATCTTTAATAACTCAGGAACAATTTCCGTATGGAATACATATTCTCTCAAATAATACTCCCTAAAAATCTTCCGGTCTTCTGGATTTGGATGCCACTTTACAATCAAATATATTTTTATTTTTCCTCCATATTTGGATCCTTTCACTTGTACTGTACGTAAACCTCCAGAAAAATAATCGATCTCATCAGTTCCCCTTCCAACGTCATACTCAAAGTTTTTTACATCAAGTATGTCTGCCACAGTATTAATTATGTTAATAAACTCTTGTTGAACGCGAGATACTTTCCGGAGACGCATTACGGACAACTCAATTGTACCTACACATCGTAGACACTAAATTTCTTATCAGAATTCTGTACTATTGCAAATGTTTCTCTTTTATAAGATTGACGTTATCTACAAGAATCCCTTATCACAACTCTCTGCGTACAAAAATTTATGTGATATTGATGAAACCAAATAATTCCAATAAAAAACATTATCAGAAATATATCTTTTACTCCTTATGATTTAAAGTTACATAGCGTTATACGTTAAAAATGTTTGTGTTAATAAGTTATCTTCAACATCACCTCATTGGCCATTTACTGTATATTTCATTAAAATTGAAATTGCGTCTATCTGAATTGAAATTGAGTCTAGTGTACTTATCAAAGCTGCGATAACCCGTATCAGATTTATTATTTATCATCTATAGGACTCTTGGCACCGTTGAACGAGAAGCGCATAGAGCGTTATCAGTGCGGAACAAGTCCTGTTCAGACGAATGTGAGATAAACTAGTCCGGGCGCACAATACCTTTTGTAACTTCGTTCAATGCCCGTCCAACCACTATGCGCTATTCCAAATGCACGTATGTGTGTCGTTTGACTGGTTTCATGCATTCACCGACGCTTTGTCTGGCATTGTGGGGGACCTTCTGGTCACTGGGCCCAATCTTGAAATATGCATACTACTGAATTGTTGAACGATCGCTTTAACTAGGGATTCTATATTGGAAGGGGACAATAACGACTGCGAAAGCTGACACAGAATTCTAAACGACCTTTGTTCCAATTTCAGTTTTATATCTATTGTTAAGATGTTTATCCTAACGTGTTGAAAGTAAATAGGCAAATAGGTAGCGTGTACACCCTTTAACAACTATTTCAAAATGATTACTCAAACTTTGTACATAAATGCGTAGTTTGTAATTGAGTTCGTTTTCCCTCACGCAAAATGCCTCACCCGTAGGTAAGGTTGGCTGTTTGTTAGGAAAATTTTCGTTAGTAGTTGACGCGGGTCGCCTGCCTTTAGGGAATGTGAATTTATAATAGGTAACCGTTACACATACGCCGTCTATACTACGGTTAATATTTGGGAAATAAGTAAGTTTGTATCAGCAATATACCATACCGCCGAGACAATTTGCAAAAATTCACACTTTTGAGGTGCGGAAATTTGTCTAGACGTTCGGGAAATCAGGTTTCCGCAGACATCAAAAATTACCTCCGACTCCTGTTTTTCAATCTGTTACTCTAAAAATATATAAATATGTTAATCATAATATTGCATATATTATCAATCACGGTAATGTAACGAAGAACGATTGAAGAATATATTGTTTATTATAATTTCACTTAATCTTGGAAAAGTTTATTTATAGCTGAAGCGCTAGATAATAACAGTCTTTATGATTTAATATTTAAATACGGAGAAAACAATTTGGTAGACTGTTTCATGAGCCTGATTTACGGCGTTATTACGGGGAATGCTATCTGTATTATTCTCCACTAAGCACAATGCCTAAGTGAAATAATCGCCTCTGAGGATCATATTGAAGGCAAGTAATGAAACTCATTCCTCGTAGAATAAAAGGAGAGGGAATATACTGTTATGCCGTAAAGAAAATCATGCTTAATACTTACTCAATAGGATCCTACTGAATGGTTTTATCACGTTTATAAATTTCCTTAAAAGCCTTAAATTGTGTTGAACCGCGGAAATTCAAAGGAAAAGAATTCAAAAGATAAGGGATGCTTTAATAACTGTTTTGTGTAACATTATTCATTTTCGCGGGTCTGGATAATAAATCTGTAGGTACAATTCAAGCTTAGGTTTTGAAAATATTTCCGACCATACCTCATAACGGAATGAAATGTTTTTCTCATTAATCTTTTTTTATGTTTAGAAAATATTACAAATTCTTTGATTTCGTAGAAAAATACTATTAGTTTATTTATACACTTTACTATTATTTGTAACATGTCATTTTCATCCATTCTTATCCAGTCCCCTCTAGCTGATGTTGTCTAATCCTGAGCCTTCTGAACCTCGTGGTTTTACCATCTGTTGTTAACATATATATCCCATTCGAGATTTATTATTTCCCTTCAATAAATCCAGTCAAATTTCAAATTATGGACCATTACCATATCAACTGATTTACTTTACCGCCTATGTCAGTTTTTAATAGTTTTCTAACCAAAAACATTCCTTATCGGTCTACAAATCCAAAACTCTCCTAAGTAAACTCGAACACTTCTCAGAAATAATGGAATAACGACCCAGTTTTTTCAACCCTCACCTACGTTTGCATCGTTTGGGCACGACGTGTTTGGGGTGCATTAGGCCGGGTAGTCAGGGGTGCGTATCGATTGGCGGCCCGCACGGGGGTGCACTACGATATTACTCTTTGCACTAGGAACTCACCCTTTCATTACGATTGCAATGTTGCTCGCTCGATCATTGTTTTGATAGCGCAACACTATATTCTAAGGTCATGAGTTTTTTCCTGTAATACTCTTTTTTTACAAGTAGTTAAACTCACATAAATGAAGTATTTTTCTCATTCGAAATTACTAAGCTTCCAAATAACGATGCTTTTGTTTTCAACAATAAAGCTACATCAATCAAGCTAATTAAGCTGTTATAAATTGTATTCCGATATAGTAAGAAAGTCTCACATTGATAGATTTGTCGTCTTCTCCCAAATGTTATTCTTACAAACAATATTACTAATAAAAGCAAATTGTTTAACTCAATTGTACTTTTAGTGAGTTGTACTCGTAACATCCGTACAAAACTTTAACACAATTTTAATTGCAAAAATTTATAACAACAATAAACTTAGGTTATAATAAAATCTGTTAAGTAATAACGATAAATAATACAGATAGCTACAGACTTGATGACAGCATAATGGCGGTCGTAACTCTTTTTTGAGAGCGGGCTTAGTGACACAAATGCAAAAAATCTCTCTTCGGAATGAAAAGGGGAAGAGTTCTGCGACATTTTTATTGTACCTACCCTATATTCAATCGAGCTAACGGTTGCGGCTGCAATCTGCATGAAAGTTCACAAAATGTTATGTACCAGGTACGTATCGTTATTTGTTTGCTAGAGCGGTACCAAATAGATTTAAAAAATACAAAGTTATTTTTTTCATGTTACTGAAAAATGTTGTTGATATTTCATGTACCTATATTTTAATTTTTCTCGTCTATTCAACTCCAAATTTTGTAGGGTAAGGTGAATAAACCTGAAAACTAGATTCTTAATGTACCTATAAACACGGAAACGCGGAAATTTTGTTTCTTGTTCATTATGACTTCTTTCTTCAAAATTCCACCAAAGTTATTGCGATGTAATTAATATTCAGTGATCTATTTAATTAGATGGCAAGTGAAATTCGATCACATTTAATGGCAACGCTATTGAGAAAGTTTGTTAGAGCAGGATATCTGTGGTTTCCGAACTTTCAATCGGTTTCGTAGACTTAAGCGAGTGAAGGTTTAAAGACATCAAACTTAAAACTGAGAAGTATGAAATAATTTGTAATAGATTACAAAATCATTTGTAACCTGTGCCGTTCCAATTTATTATTTTTATTATAATCTGTCTATATAAATTAAAATTAATTACTAAATGTGTTGTTAATCACAAAACTAGAGAACGGCTGAACCCATAATATTACCTACCTAATTATAATATGACCTTAAAAGTCAACAGAAACAATTTAAACACAGAAATTAGTTTTTTAAAATAAATCCATAAACTTCTAAATCTTGTGGAGACCGTACCAAGGGTAATGAGATATAATTAAGATTCAGTGACCTCTTTGATAAGCGAGGGTGAAATTTAGGTGTATTTAATTCCAATACTTCGGAAAATTTTCAGGTACGCGTAGGCACCAGATGTAAAACACCAGATCACTTGTTAATTAATTGGAATTAGATTAAAAATTATTAGTGATCTAAAATCGTTAATTGACTGAACATTTGAAAAATAATATTACTCACTTTCAAATTTTCTGTTCAATTTACTCAACAGACTTTTGACCCACGTTTCATCATGAAAATATGATTCATACGTTATTGTTCACTGCCACATAGGTTTTAGTTTAAAGTCATTCAAGAATATGATTATTTTGCCGAAAATGAGTATCCGGCGTCTGGATTTGGTAAACGTTAAATAATGCCGAAACGTTCTTGACGCCTTAAGTGCTTTAAAGTTTTATTAAGTCGACGGTAACAATTCACAACGCAACCCATCATATTTCCTTGCCGGAAAACAAGTTAGCTAGGCTAGGCAAGCTCGCTCTACCAATGAAAGAGATGTAATATTAGATGATGAGGTACATATACCCATTCAAAATTTTTTTGATTATCATGCTACTACCGTCGCGGTAATGATTCCATAACGTGACAGTTCGTGAAACAACTTAACACTGCAAAACTAATTATGAAGCAAGCGAACGAGCTTCATTAGCGCTGGTCGTAGCGAGTTATTGCAGCTCAGCGGTCGCAAACCTGACCTAACGAACTTTGAAATGGAACTGAAAAAGAATGCCTGAACTGATATTTGGGTTAATAGCTTCGGTCAAAGAGAATGTTAAATAAAGCGATGGCGATATTGCGTATCATGCGACGACCGCTGTAAATAAGGTTGACTGGTTTCAGTTTTTTTTAATTATTCTTTTAATTATAGTTTCCGGTGCGTACCTACCTACTGTTAATTCTTGCAAGATTACAAAAGTTGACTCCGTAGTACATTTGTGCAACGCTAGCACAGCACTATTGTATAAAGATGCGGGTTATCAACTTATCACATACAATTGCGAACAATACGTGTTCCAATTGAAGCGAAGTGCTTAGTTCCGCATATAAATGTACCAATTACCTACAGCTTCTGTCCGCGGAAGACGGGCGATAACTCTAACACTCAGTATGTACATATATTTACATTTCGAAACACGAAAATAACACTTGTAGTTCTTTATTTAGAGATCAAAGAGGACACAAAATTAAAATGTAACTCGCATGCAATATACATGAACGAGCCAATGTGGACTACTTACATTTAATATGCTCACTTTGAAAATAGAATTCTAATTTTAAAAAAATTAGGCGTAAAGAGAATATTGAAAATACTTTTAATAAAGGCAGAGATAACAAAGTTGCATGGATGAATAATTATATGGATAAGCATATTATGGATAATTGGAATTTTGACTTCTCAGAGGGCATTGTACTTTGTAACTATTTAGTAACCAATACCTTTGTATTCAAATAAAATCATTGTGTGTAATTTAAGTTATTTATTACTGCAACAGTAATTTCTGTAATCAGTTTTCATTTAATTTCACTCAAACAATGTCCTAAAATTTAGCCGTCCTAGAGCCCAAAGCAAATTCCTTTAAAATTGTTTCAAAGACAACAATTTCAGTAAATTGGGGAATAAAGTAGGGACAATTAACTGGCAGAATTCCTTGTTATTAAGCGTTTTGTAAATAAATCCTCTAATCAAACGGTATACCGATCCCAATAGCCGTGTTTGGCAAATTTACAAAGCGATTCCCCTAATTATGAACGCAAATTAGCCGACCCGATTTTCGAGCATCTGAATTTCTAAATTAGGTGATCATCGATAGGGCCGATGTAACGGGCGGTGATTAAGAACAGTCAATTTTTCTTCATATCGTACTTAGGTATATTGACGATAGCACGGATATAGGAATGATATAGAGATGTGTGATACGAACAAACCGATTTAGCAATATTTTTTTAAATAAACTGTTGATACGCCTAGCTCATAGGTATGCGGACCACTAGAGGATACCTGAGTTGTAACAGATATGAAAAAGGATTAGTTATACTTCATTACTGTGTTCCTGAGATTCGAGTTAACTTGATTATATTGAAAGAGAGGACGAATAATTGATGCTGGATAGTAAAATAGTAAAATGTGGTAATTACATATTATTTACCTAAGTCGTAAGTTATTGTATTTAACCAAAGTATTCAATTTACGTTGGAATTCTTATAGAAAATAAGATCCTGATAATTAATTATAGGTACTCTTAAGGATTGTATAATAAAGTATTAAATTCGTAGGTAATGTTATTTCTAAAAACTATAAGACATTCCACTTGTACTCAAAATCAATAACCAAACTCTTATGTAAAGCACGTCAAAAAAAAACGAGAAAAACTTCACAAACAATTAGAAATGTCGGTTAAGTAAGTAGGTACACTCTTCGAGATTCTAGTCACTTCCCGAGCAAAAGTTCGACTATTGGAGATTGCTTCTAAAGTATAATTGAATAAAACTCCAACCCAAAGTACTTTCTTCAATTTTAAAACTAAAAAGTTCATCAAATTTGAGAGCCTTAGTTTGTCGAAAGTTACAAAATTCTTTTCGAATGCTGTCATAACTTTTTTATCACTAATAAGTAGTAAAAAAGCAGGCCAGCAGTTGCTGCGATCAATGTCAAGACACCCACGTCAAACCTCAACTAGAAGAGAAGATCTATCACAGGTCGTATAAAATTTTTGTCTCAAATAAAGTGTCTCCGTCATGAAGTACATCAGTAAATAAGACTCAATTGTTTTTATACTGCATGGACTGGAATTTTAGTAAAGACTGAAAGAGAATTAATTAAGTCATAAATTAATTGCTCTTCATCTATCCGGGTTCGATCCTACCAGTTGTAAGGGCACAATAGGTGGTAAACGTGAAATTAAATGCCCTCATAAATTTACTTTATAGTAATCTACGTACACTGTGTACCGATGTCATTAAGAATGCAATAATACCAAAAACATTTATCGCTTTCCCACTCCTCCTGAGCCGCAGACGTAAAAGCTCATATATAAAATTTATTCCACCGAAAAATTGTTTCCACAAAATTTAAACTTTCTCCTCTCTCTGGCGCATCTGCGGAGCAAATAAAAAGTTCGTTTTTGGACGCCTGCCTGACCACCATAAAGCACAAGCTACGAAGATGTAAGCAGTAATTATTTGCATTATTTTAAGTTTTTTTTTAATTTTGCCATGGTTTGATGGTGGTAGGATATAGGTGGATGGTAGAAAGAGATACCGTGCTGTTCCGTAGAAAATCCCTGGGAGGATGACTATGTGTATGGCCGCAAGCCGTGTATCATATGACAAATACACGAGTCTATAAACACGGAACGAGCCTTTAATGAGTACTGCGTAAGGAGGACACTGTGGTGTGATTCACTGGAAATCTTCAAGAGTCCTTTAGATGCCCTACCAATAAGAGGATTTTAATGCAGCAATTATTCGACATCGGGTTACTTCCGTGGTATCCGATACTAACATAAACGATAAGTATAATGTCATGAATATACTACTCGGGAATTTCGTAACTTACATCGCGCGCCATTATTCGCTGTAAATGAGTTCAGTTCCTTGCGTGAAAACAGTGCGAGTGAAACTCAACAGAATGTATTATAGACCTTTTCCACGTCGATAAGTAAATGCTACCTACCCTTGTCCTTACAAGTTATGAACCCTCCCCGCGCTGATACATAAGCGTATTTTTCTCTGCCTCTTGAATCTTTGAACGGATTACAACAACGAACGAATGAGAACCGACTCGGTAACATTAAGAGCTTAAAGGATAATAGTCCGATTCACATTGTGATATTGCTGGTTTTATCAGATTGTCTTATGATTTTCTATTGAAAACCTTTTCCCGATCCCTTTACAGAGGGATATGAGTTCGCCTCGTGAATGTTAAAGGATCGTCATAAATTTTTCCTCGTGAAAAATTACATCCAAATTGTTTACTAATCCAGAATACTTATCGTGGATTTTAGTAAAGTTCAGCTTTCTTAGCTCTCTACTTCTATTTCGTGCTTGAAATCACATTTATTTAAACAATATGCCGTATTGAAAAGGCGCGTAATTGGAAACTTTGAGTGTCGTTTCTAAACATTCCCGCGTCTATTTACCAAGCCTCCCTAAGGGGGATGTCCGGAAATATCGATTGTACCTGTTGGAACTGTGTGTCGCTTGGAGTGCTTGAAGTGCCCCAAAGAGACGCAAGATCGCTCCCTTGAACCGGCTCTAATAAAATGATTACAAAATTAATGAGGAAAATATTTCCCCCTTACATTTTTGCTCCTTTACTTAGAAGTTGACGAGGATAATTTTAAATTTGTATACAGCTGTTTAAAAATGAATAAAGTATTTTATTTTAGATATTTCTTTTCCCAGATATTCAAAAATCAACTAAAGCAAGTTGTCTATTGATAATTATCTTTTTTCCATTTGTGAGTATATTTTCGTAGCTTTTTAACTGAGCATAGATTATTATTTAATATATTCAAGTTGTATTTATGTTAGAGTGCGTTATGGCGTATTTAAATAAATCGTTCGTTTATGGAAAGGTCACAGAACGAGCTAGCGTGTGGGCAGGTAAAGGCGTAGGTAAATACAAGGGGTCAACAGTTGAGGATTTTAAGAGGATTACTTAATTACCGAAAATGGACAGCTATATACAACTGTTAGCATGGAAAGTGGCATTTGCGAGTTCGTCATTTACAAATGTAAAATATCCCTAAAACACTTGTTATGTCTTCAGGGAAGGAAACTTTTTCAATTTTCATTCAAATACGGACTTGACGGCACTTAACGTGAAAATATTATCAGAATTCTCGGAGAACACCCCCCAAAGAAAGTTCTAAGTTTAAGCACGAACTTTTACAAACATTGTTGGAGGTCACGCAGATCACGACTTGAACGACTACTTTGTTTGAACACGGGCCAAATTGTACATAATTATTGTGGAGAAAGTAAAACATAAAATATAATGTTATGCGCCCAAAGTTCTGAGCCTACGCATTTTACTTACTTACCTACTTTATTGTACGACATTGTACGACAAAATAATGTTAATTAAAGAAAACACAACAAACTATTTTCTTAAAGACGGCGGAAAGCCTTGACGTGACGACACCAAAGAAGTCACTATGCGTTAGAGAGCCCTTTTAGTTGGTTTACTAAACATATATATATATATATATACACACTCATAACCCCACACTCGGATTCCCTGTGTCGTAGGTGCCATGGACACACACGAAGACAAGTACACAAACACCCAGACCGAGGACAGAAATCTAAATTCGTAAAAAACCAGACCCCAGTACAACAATTCAGTCGCATAAATCTAAATAATATGAATATTCCTCACACCTCAATGAACTGTCAGAAAGCTCCCAAATATTATTACTAGTAAGTAATTTATGGCTGATAGGTCAAAGGTTCACGTCATGTACGGTCTGTGGCTTCGGAGATGTGACAGTCCCTTCGCCCGCCAGGGTGCGTGTCGAGCCATTTGACACACCCCATAGCGAATGCAAAGGAAGATAAATTGAAATCGTCAAACCATTGCTGTTTTGGCACGCAAACCTTCCTAAACATGGCTTCTTGGGACGCCGAAACAGTGTTCGTGCGTAAGAAAACAATGGGAGCAGAGTTTTTCAATCGTTGATCTTACAACCACGTTGTTTAAACCTACAATAATTATGCGTAAACAATATTCAATTTATTTATTTATTCATTGCATTATACATACCACTACAACAAAAATACCCTGGTAGTGCGGAGCAATAAAAAATATTAAATACAATACAATTTAACAGGCAGTTACGAGTACATGATTTGTAAACTATACTAATATTATAAAGAGGAAAGATTTGATTGTTTGTATTGAATCGGCTCCGAAACTACTGAACCGATTTTAAAAATTCTTTTTGTATATTATATCTACATTCATGAGGAAGGTTATAGGCTATCAAGCATTACGTTACAAGTGAAACCGCGTGGCACAGCAAGGTACTAATATAATACGTAATATTTCTTATTGATTTTTAACTTTATTTTATGTTATATTATGACAGTACCTATAAGTAAAAATACGTAGATTTTCATACAACCTCTTTTATGACAAAGCCGTATCGAGAGCGTTTTATTAAATGCTCAGTTTGTTATGATTGAATTTCAAAATAAAACAAGAGTAAATTTAAGCACAACATAATACCCAGTCTCCTTGCCCCAGGCAACACATACCTACAGGAAAAGTGTACTTAAAAAGATGGTTTAGGTTATAAAAGCAAAACGCTTTGATTTGCACCGTCCTTACGAGTAGGTTCCACTCGTGTACCTTTACTTCAAAGGAAATATTTAATTATAACAGAAATTCACAAGTATATAATAATAGCATATCAACAGCATTATAAGCACCCTGTTTATGTCCAGCTATAACACGTAAAAGGGAACTTAAGAAGATTTTATAACCTTTCTAAAAGAAAATTGCCGGGATCATGTCTAGATCCTAACCCTAACCCACCGGAATCAGGTAAAGGTCGATTGTTATTAAACACTGAGTTGTAACTGCCGATTGCCGAATGTTCATAACATGTTTTACCTCATTGCTTTGTCTCCAAGATTAGATCGCTGTTATTTCTCTTTCGTTTAACATAAGAAACATCCAAATCTGTTTACAAACAATGGAAAAATCGATGAACATACATAGAAATCAAGAAAAATTCTCTTAGGGAATCTTGCAACAGTTTTAATTACCTAATAAGGCCAATTGACTTACTCGTGAAATCCTTAAATCAGTAGTTACATGTTCATAACTCAAGCTGGCATGCTGCACGGTTATCTCTCGAGGGCAGTGGGCCGCACTAGTGAGCACTCCGCCTAACGACTCGTATTCATTCATACTTGGTGTAGTATATAAAAGATTTCACGCTCTACGCTCCTAGTTTTTATTTTTATATAAGTTGCGATGTGTAAAAATGTAGGTTCATTTACGCTAGAAAAATGTGTAAAGCGAGTAAGAGCTAGAAATGTATATGAAATGCGAAATCATAGAGCCATTTTTTATATACATACAAGGTAAGAATGTTTTTTTGAACAACGACCTTTTGTCCTTGGAAGTACCTGAACAGGTATCATCTCACAAATTACATCACTATATTTGTCATGCATGTGCTGTATGCATCGCACGTTTACTTTCTTTTAATATGAAAATTATGCATAAGCTACAGTTTTTTCCTAAGCTCTCAATCAGTCCATAAAAAACGATTGAGGATCTCTCCAAGTATCAATATCGAATGATAACTTAAGTTATTATTGGAATACAGCGAGCAATAACAACGTCATAAAAATTGAGCGCGGAATGGAGAGTATTATTCAAAGTGAGGAAGCATGCAAATATTCTCTTTAACTTGAGATATTGGCTCGATGGAGATAACTCACTAGGCGGCGAAGAACGATGCCAGAATGCTTATTGCCTTAAAAGGATATATTTCAGGAAATAGGAATATAAATGGAAAAAATGACTTTCTGAAAGCTTATAAATTTA
>DWQK01001055.1:0-17078 GCA_018231225.1 Noctuana stator
CACGTATATACTTAAGTTGTTAGTAGTTAGTTGTGTACATGACAGATTTGGAAAACTGTTTTTGTACTCGCCACGAATACTTTGCTAAAAGTTTGTTCAAAATATCCAATTTATATTGAGCATATCATATATTATATCTTAGCTTAGAAGCATGGGAAAGAAGGCAGGAGAATTTTTTTGTTACATCTATCCAAACTTTAAAATATTATCTGGCATATATAGGTACCTCCTACTCTGTAGGCTAGATATGATTCTCAATAGTGTAAATTGAATTCGGAATGAATAGAGCTGTTAGTTAGCATAGGTTACTACGTTATGTAACAATGGAGTCCACCAATTCATTGCAGACTATCACTTCCCGTTGTTGATTGATTCAGTGGAGTAGTTTAATTGGCTCCAATGAATTGGTGCAGTTGCATAGTATGCCGATTGATAGGACTGTGGCTGCCGACTTCATTACCTACTGTTTTAGAGTACGCACATCTGATTAAGATTACTTTAGGGTAAACGTGACTTACCTACTTACTTCTTTTCATGAACGACCTACCTACCACTATTAATTAAACTTCGACATTAATATATTTAAAGATACAAAAGTCAATATTTCGCTAGAGAATAATGACTGACTGTCAAGAAATGAAAAATTGGCGGATACAACATTAAACACAGCAAAAAATTTCGACTTTCATTTACAAACAGTATCCGAAAATAGCTTGTAACTGTACAATGATTGGCTCCGAAAGCGAGGCATTCCGCCGGTGCAATTACCTTCAAATTTCAAGCAAGACAAGAGTATATTTACGAAACCGCAATACTGATTGGTTCTACATAGATAAACAAGATAGATGTTTGAATATCGTGTAAACTAGCATTAAGAATATAACATTTAGGCAGTTTACTATCTGCACTATGTGAATAAAGTAATTCATAGGGTGTGCTTTTTTTAAAAAAACACACGGCTTAAATGCTATTTCAGATACTAATTAAATTTAAAAATATTAAATTTATTAAATTAAATTAAAAAAAAATTAATTAAAAAATTAAATTAAAAAACAAATTAAATTAAATAAAGTAACCATTGAACCAATTTTGATGAAACTTACACTGTTCCCTTAGTTGAAGTAAGCGGAAGCTAATAATAAAAAATGTCCCAAACCGACTAATACTTTCGGAGAAATTTACAGACGAACATATTATTTTATATACAAACGCCTATGAAATTTTGTATATTTGTTCAGAAACTGTAATAGAATCATCATGACATGTGCCAATTTTTCAGCTCCATTAATATTACTTACATACGTCTCGAAATCGAAGTCGATTAATGCAGAAGCATTAGTAGTTGGAGATTCAAGAACATCATGTTCTGGAAGCGTCTTTGTTGCAAGCGAATACGTGCCCTTGAATAAGGATGAGTCCCGCGTCGCTGCTCATATGTTATGTATGCGGTGCAAGCACCGTCCGCGTCAGTTGTTACTGATACCGGCACATGAGGTTTGGGATAAGATCGATGTTTTTGAAATAAGAACAATGCTAATCTCTTATCAATTATTTTGAATTACTAACTTCTGATAAAGATTCTAGCTGCCTGGCATAAAAATTAAAAAGTATTAAGGCGTCCCCGTGTGCCACTTTTCGTTAAAATCCGTTTAGATGTTTTTGCTTAAATAAGCAACAAGAACCTATGGCTAAGCGGAAACCTCTAGCTAGGCTAGCAACAAAAATAAATTTTACCAAGTAATCGAATAAAACAAAACATGGCCGAAATTGCGTGTGAAGTGAGACAGACAATGGCACATAGCGTATATTAGTAAGCGCCAAGTACCCGTGCCTACATATTTCATCAATACCTCGTAAACATGGACAAAGCATAACACAAAAGAATATCTTCCACATTACTTTTAATTGGCCTCAATATTTATTGAATCAAACATGGTCCTTTACAGCTGACTTTTATTTTTCGCTAATTATAGAAACATGAACTTTGTAATAGGTATAGGTTAGTAAAGGAAATTTAAAGATAATACGAGTACATAAATATCTTTTTTTTTATTTTTTGGCACTCACAAAAGATTTTATATAGTAGGATTTACAACTTACTGTTTTATTTTATACCTTAAATTTAACTTTGTGAGAACCTGATAGCTTTCTGACAAACCCGAGTTACAGTTCACCAGCGATCTCTCGCAGATTGATTTGACTGATAAAAACTTGTTTCATTCATACACCATACGCACCAAAAATGTCATCCCTTTTGAAGGCGGTTAAATACTTACTAATTTTTTATATAACGTTTCTCTACCTTTCTGCCTATAAACGCAAGACGTTATAAATATTCAATGTAACAGCTCGTGGAGTCGTATCCCTGGATGCGTGAACTGGGGCACAGGAGGGCACAGGAGGGCACGCGGCGACCTAATTCCGGGCGACCGCGACCTGCCCCACGACCTACTTGTTTAGTCTTGCCGTGGACACATGCGCGGAACTCGATAGTACTCGTAGTTTATGTATTCGTCTATAAATATCAATATATACGAAGGCCTGAATATTGGATTTTCAGCGTCAGATTGCAGCTTGCATTATTTGAGCTTGCAGTGAATTAGAAATCCTAACCATTGGATTTTTCGATACCCCGTTATTCTTTCTTCTTCGTACTATATTCGCGACGGCCTGCTAAGGCTTCAAAAGGACTTCAGGGTCTCCAGTGGACTGCCGGATTTCTTGATGAATCGTCTTTTAATCAATCAATGTTAATGTTATATAATGTGGTGACGCTGGCCGACTGGTCATGAAAGGTTATTGACCTTTGATTTTTATGACCGAAATTTTCCGAGTTAACCCCAAAATCGTTACAAAACAAAACTTTTTCAGGTTCTCCCGTACTATGGGTAAAGGTAGTTAAAATTATCGCCTTAAGCGCGAGCTACTCACATCGCTAAGAACCCATTGTGTGAGGGCCCAGAAGCCCTTTGTGGTTAAAAATACATTGATTACAATTATTATGATGTTCACGTTTTGTAACCCTTTTGCTGCCTCCACAGGACATTGACTTTAATCGCATAATAACATGATGATGTTTTTTGGTTTCCGTAGTAGTTTTTGGTTTTTTTAAATAGGTTTATCTTAATTTCTATGAAGTTCATAATAAGAAACATTATAACTAGGGATTTTTTTGGAAACTTAGTATAGAAAATGGGCTGACGCTATGAAATCAACTTGTTAATAATAATTATAGTTGAAACACCTGTACTACGACTTTACTTACCTAATTTTGTTTTTGTGAGCCGATAAAGGGAAAATTTTAATTGTAAAAGTTTCTTATTAAATTTTCTCAATTGTTTGGCCTCTCGTTTATTTAATAAATGGTATAAAATTTAATTTAAAACCTAATTTTTTAGAACTAAAAAACGTATTGTTAGGACCTATTTTTAAGGACGTCGGAATGAATGATAAATTGCCAACATTTCTTGAGTTTTTATGACATGTCTCCTCTCTCATTACTGTCGATTGTACCCACGTTAAGTTTTTTTAAAAACATCTTATCACTTTGTGTAAAGATAAATAAAATATGTAAAACAACAAATTTTTAAACAGTTGATTTCGTAAAATAAAGTATAAAAAGATATTGTAAACTTCAGTAGAAACGTTAAAATTTCACTTTCATCAATATTAGATTTTTATCGGTTACCGATTCACTACCGAGTTTGAATGCGATTTGTGCCATAAACTTATATGTTCACTGTTTGTATTGTAAAAAGCACGGAGAATGCAATAAAAATGGAGCGTCCATAGCTTACATTTTGTATCAGAACTATTCAGAAATATTAAGTATTTTTACAAATATAAAAACACTCTTATAATCTATCTCTAACTACGAGTATCTAATCTAAATAAGTTATCTCAAACGTGTAAACTTGGCACAATTTTTTTAATGTTTAATTTTAATTCACGTCTTGGCCAGTTAAATCCATTCATCTTCATTAGAAAATTTTATCAAGTTATAATTAATTATAGGACTGTAAAATTTTGTGAGAAAATATTTTACGGAGCTGCCTAAATTAATTTGTTAACGTTTATTCAAGTTTATGCTAGATTAAATTAAAATTCATGAAGGTACATTATTACAATTACTGTGCTAAACTAATCTAATTTAAACCATTTTAACCAACCAAGTTACTGAAAACGTAAATACGGTTAAAGATTTTATATCTCAAAACAGTAAAATAGAAAGTATTGACTATTGTAATAATTTTTTTGTAAATACCGATCCTTGTTTAGCAGTATTAGTTTACATAGAAAGATTTCATTATCTATTATGGGTATTATAGGTAAGGGAAATATATTGAATTTATCGAGATCGCTACTGGTTCGCAAACATCGACGTGGGCGGTCTCCCTAAAGACGACTGGCTATAATAAAGCTCCTCGTCAGGTCCCGATGCAGCTTATTTCTGTTTCCGAAGCGCGAGTAATTTCACGCACTGCTACCATCACACAATGGTGCAATTCCCATTGAAGCCTCCGTCGCAGTTTAGTGCGTAACTACACTGTTTATGGCTACAAATGGAGAATTGAATGCCAATATCGCGTTGGCCGTACAATAGTCAATACTGCGGATGGCATTCACATAGGATTCCGTCCTTTGATAAGTTGCAATGTCATAAATATTTTTATGGCGCTATTATTTTACTCGTAACATTGGTCAACTTTGTGTGATCTACTCGCCTTGACTGGTTAGGTTAGGTTAGGTTAGGTTAAGTTACTGTAATCCGTGACTGGTTAGAGACCGTACTGAAATAAAACGAAAATTGTTAATTGCCACCAATTTTGGTTTTTAAATTTAACCCCCGATACGACAGCCCTTGTGGTGTAGAGTATTTTAAACTACTATTTAATTAGATTTGTTAAGATTAAAAAGCGGTAGTTATGGTGCTTATTTAAACGTATAAATATAATTGAGAGCAATTAGGATTGTAGTCCAATTGTGCGCGTAATCGCGTATCAATTTGGCACAGTCCCACAATGGAGTTTATCGTGCGCGTGCGCTTCTTTATTCGCACTCCGCCATATAAAGCCCGACTGTCGGCCACTTCCGGTGGGATCGCGTGAAGGTTAATTGACTTGTGGACGATTATTTCAAATCAGATATAATATATCTATATTAATACCCTTTTCAGAGTTCGATATAATGTTTTATTAATAATCTAAATAGCATTTAGAATATCACAGACTCTCAAGCATTAGTAAGCTGTAGTTCAGGTTAAACGTTTCAAGGGCTGTATTTATTTGTATGCTACAAATTAATAGTACCGACTTACGATAAGTATTTTCCGATTACTATCTGCAAGTTGTCGCTTAAACTGAATACAAACGATGTTATTATAGGATTATAAATATTGAATTCATGTAGTGTTCAATTGAATGATATCGTTGCTTCCACGCAAATAAAATATTATAATGTCTTTGGTTCTACGTGAAAAATCAATAAGGATATTACGGATAGTTGTGATATGGTACTTACAATAGGTACTCGTACTACTCTTACATAATGAGAGGTAACTATTCCGGCGTAATAATTAAAATCTTTGTAATAAGATGACCTGTTATCCTCCCGCAACTTCTGGAAAGTTTTAGTTCTAAAAACATTATTTAATTTTACCCTACGAGCACCTCCCGGTGTCGCTATATGTATTCGTGTCGCTGTCGTGACAACTTTAAAACTTTAGTTTGTAAACGCATACCTACCTCTATTACGAAACACAAAAATATGTGTGCCACAGCAGTCCATGATATTGTAAACACGGTTATCTCAATTTAACGTCGACATATAAATATATAGATAGTTATGAAAGAATAGTTTAGTTGTTTAACTTACGTAAGTTTTTATGTACTTACCCATTAATATTTTACAGCTAGCTACACTATTTTAATTACAATTTGTTAGTTAATACCTATTTTACAGCTAGCTACACTATTTTAATTACAATTTGTTAGTTAATACCAAATACAGTCTATTGAGCTCGTTCGATCGTTCAGCGGTTTCGCCACTACAGTTCCGAGGCGGACATGTGCTATCACCATCAGCGGTTCCTCGTCATGCGCTGTCGCCATATAAGGGAATATTGGCGTGGGATAAAATAAAATAAGTGCATAAAAACGAATGTTCCAGACTTAATCTAGTTCAAACTTCCTGCAGATCACTGTACGATAATAATGTGAATACTGTGTAATGCGTGTATCCTCTGGCCGAAGGTTGCCACGTCAGTCATTGTTGCAACATTAATGCACTGGCCATTGTTTGGATGCGAGATGCAATCGTTATGTAAAATATATTGTCTAATTATAAATAATTAAGTCAAGTTCGTATGAATATCAATGATATTTTTTATACAGATCAATTATACAAATCTGCATTGCTATGAACTATGGACGCTTTTATTTAACCAGTACCTACATTCCTGGATAATTCATCTCTAACTTTACCATCAAGACTGACAAGCATTTATAAATTAACAGAGCTTTTGGAGTTCTTGTAGCTACTCCACCACGATGCTCCAGTGCACATTAATTCTTGACAGATTTATGTAGCTTTCAAAATAGATACAAGCTTAGACTCTTAATAGAGAAAAATATGACATAAAAATAAGTAATTTTTAAACATAAAAGTTTAACTTATATGCCTACACATAAATTTTAATACCTACACCCATAATTGCACAAATAAACTGTTTCACTTTACTGAAACACAGGAACATAAGATAGGAATAGAGCTGGATGTGAGGGCGCCACTGGTATTTCCCCGGGCGAACTGTACAAGTTCTACCAACCACAGAGCCATACTTATAAGGAATTGCAGCTATTTTAGCGTATACTTAGTTAAAATGTTTGCTGCATAATTAAAGAGGTATGTTTCCAAGCTGTCTCGGAGGTAGATATAGCTCTTAATATGCACAGAGCGTACCAACAGCGACACCTCATTGATATTCATAACATGCAAGTGTTAATTATTATTTCTCCTTTAAAAGTCACGTCAATATTCGCATTGTAGCATTTGAACCCATAACGTTAGCAAAGAATTGTTTAGTTATAATAAATATACTGTTCTGGCTATTAGTTGCTTTGAAATAAAAAAACATTTATACAGCATTATCAAAATCGTTTCAGTAGTTTTCCAAGATGTACACTAATACCTACGTGTAAGTGTGAGGGAGGGACATATTATTATAGTCTTTTCGGCGACTTACAGTATTAGAGTTTAGAGTGACACCTACATACACAATAAATACTCTAAGCCTAAATATAAATTTGAAGCAGATATACAAAAGTCACTGTCACATCGTTATATACAAATTTTGAAATCTGTTTCACGGTCGATCTTTCGATCCAATGTAACATACGAGAATTACATTACAAACATTGACCTAAATAGCAACCCTAATTTTCCATTCCACCTAGTAATGGCCCAACAGAAACAATGTAGTCATAAAACGATCGCTGTAATCAGCGTTATAACGCTAACGAGCGCTACATCGAACGCGAGCCATAGACATCTAAACATTGAGACAATAGAAATGGTATTAACGTCCCATGTATCGTCTACTAGCTGTGCCCTGCCGTTTCACCCGCGTTAAGAATTATAACGTAATACTTGATAGCCTATAACCTTTCTCATGAATGTAGCTATCATACACAAAAAGAATTTTTCAAATCCGACTTGTAGTTCCAGAGATTAACGCGTTCAAATAAACAAACAAACAAACTTTTCAGCTTTATATATTAGTATAGAATAGATGAAGCCATTCCTTCATATAAAAATGTCAAATTAAAAGCACTCACGAAACAACAATTAATAAATATTTATACAACTCTATCAGTCATATGAACCAAGGACGCAGGTATGACTATGACACAAATACGCTGCTCCGCTTTGCTCATTGACACATCGTGAAACGGGCAGACAATTAAAGCACTTGACCTCAGCAAACGACGGAGGCGACTTAATGTAGCGCGCCCGCGCCGGGTCAATTGTGTCAACAGTCAAATATCGTCTTTACTGCACTTAAGCCGGATTTACAGTAGGTTTTTAGTAAAATTAGCGTTTAGGGATACTACAGAGAATTGCCTTGGCTATCATTTCACGCTTTGACATAAACTTGTCTAATGTAGATTGGCCTTTAGATTTCTGGAAGCTTTCCTGATATTACAATTTTTTATTTCATAGAAATTGATTAACATATATTTTTAAAACAGAATAATTCGGTACTATTCTTGAGGTGTCAAGAAACCTACACCTGAAGTAAGTAGGTACTATGTATGTGAACTTTATTATATACATTTCAAGACGGCATTTTAACTGTCGAATCTCGTTGCGGGAGAAAATTAAAGTAAGAGGCTGTATGTACTCTGCTGACAGAAAGCTGTAAATGTCGATCGATTATTGTCTAGGTCCTCGTAAATTAACAATTTATTTATATGCTAACTCAGATATTGCATCGAGATCATATTTTAAGATAGGACGATTAAACTTTGACTTAGAACCCGTAACCAAATAATTACTTATCCGTTTTTTACGAGTACTCAGTAATAACAAAACAAGAAATAGTCATTTCTAGTTACGCCTAATATCTCCCGTTCTCACCAGTTGACACATCGCAAAGCGGGAGACAATTAAGGCACTTGACCTGATTGAGGAAGGTGAGCCAATGTGTGACAGCTCAATGAAGCAACCGGGGCGAGATGACGAGAGTAATACCCACCCAGTATGTTAGGAAGTTTATGACGAGCGCAGCGCAGCTTTATTGAGGATTGTTGTTAATTTTAGAGGAATAATAAATATAGTTTGGATTTATGTTAGCATCACGAATATAAAAATGCATTCTCAGAAGATGTAATTCTTCAAAACAATAGTTTATGGCAGTAATGGTACAAAGCACCTAAGGTTACCTGTTAACGTAGTCAAAGTTTCTCAAATTTAATAAACAAAGTAACATTAAATAATTGCAAGTAAACATAAACAGCCATTCGCAACAAATCCGTTTCTTTGAAAAAACACTAATGAGCGTTTCTCTTCTCTTTCAGGTAATGCATATTTGAGTTCTTGACTTACGCCGGCTATGAGCCCCGGGGGCATGAGTAAGTTACAAAAATACTTCACCTACTTTCGACAGGGCGCCTCTTAGGGTTGTTAGGCGTACAAAAATATTCGGTAAAATGTGCGACTTTTTTTATCATCGAAGACTTTAGCAACGTTTTCATCATTAAACGTTAAGCCTTTTACTCAATTAGTTTCAAGAGTATTTAAACTCAAAGATTAATCGAGGGTCTCACGATAGCAAAACAACTTTCGACAGTAAAAAGATAAAAAAATGTTGAACTAATGCTAGGCGTCTGACAACCCTAGCCGCTCTTCGTTCTCGTCTTTGTGTACTCCACAGGGTATAAGAGTTGAAGTACATTCTTTAGGCGGATAAGACAATTCCTCAGAGTTGTAATTTTAATTTTTATGTAACTTTATTCAGATAGCAAATCACTTACTTTTGTAGAAGATTTAAAAAAAGTTCTTTAACAACAGTTAGGTGTCTATATATCAAAATTTTGTCGTAAGGTGGTAACAAAAAGCTAACATCGGTTATTTCAAATCACGAACATCGAGGTTTAAGTAAATGTTTACTAGCTAGAAGAGAAAAAGTTTAACGAAGTATTTTGGCTGCGATTTCGAACTACACAATATAAGACCAAAGAGAAATGTTCGCAAGTCCGGTCGAACACAAAAAAGTTGGCAGCCCCAACACAGGGCTGCCCTTTCGACAGAGCCAGAAAAAAATCTCATTCATAAAAGATTTGTGTATTATTGTGAGACGTATTCACAAAGTTATATGCCCGAAAGGAACGAGCAGGGAATATTCTATGTTTGTACAGAAAAAGTGTATTTCACGAGTCGTAGATCAAAACAGCGGTCGTCTCCCCAGAGCCAGGGTGATATTAAAATATCTGTCTTTAGGGAGCGAAATACATGATGTAAGAAAAGATGAGGCTAGCACAATTTTGTCGATTCGATGTCCCCAATTCGTTTGCTGAATTCCTAATGGCGCCACGGGGTCGGCTTCGTTTCGTAATCGCGTCGTTTTCGCATTTAATCCGCGTTCGCCTGCCGCCGTCGAGAGGGTATAGCATACCGCAACACGTACCTAACAAGAATTTAATTGGTAAACCGGGAGCGCTCCTCATATCAATTAATAACGTATCGTTAACTTGCGCTCTGTACTCGGCTTTATTTGCTCTGCACTTGAAATAATTATGCTTTTCCAAGTGTGAATTGAATTTCCTCAATCGTATCTTATCGTCCTATCGTATAGTCCCGTTTGTTTTATTTTTGTTTTAGTTTTTTTGTCGATTTTTTTAAATCAAATTATGTATTTCAAACGGGTTCGGTCAGTCATGAGGCAATTTTACTTATACTTATTTTTTTGCTTGAGTTGAAATTTCATTTTCGACAACGTCACACCACTAATTATAATAAAAGTTACAGTCCCTGCATAATGTTCTTATGTAGGTATGTTAATGTAAATACCCTATCCTATTTACAAGTATCAAATTAGATGTTAAACGTACGATGAAAATTTCATTGCTAAATCATTATAGTACTTCAAATGAATGTTTTCGCCCGTAAATATTCCTAATTCCAAGGTTCACCATGGCACCCTAATCTCCTGCCCCGTGTAATTGATCCGCGCTTTCAATTCCTCCTCGTCTTTGTTTTATTGCTCATTCGTTGTAGACTCGCCGCGGATTGCCGGCGGCTCACAAAAACGTCACCGCAATCGATGATAGAATCTACGCCGCTATGCCAATTGAAAAACTTCGGATTACTTTCTGTTACATGTTATTTTAATTGAAATGTATTCGTATACGATGGTGTTAAGATATATTTATTTTTTATAGTAAAACCAGCTTTCGTTTGTCTGATGAAACCGCGTGTTAAAAATTATTGGTACTTCCGATTTTTATGTAGGTATTTACTTTTTCATGAATGTTAACATGTAGGTTGATTACACTGTCGTTTAGGAAAAATGTTAGTTATTCGGGTCTATAGTCCCAATTACGGCCATGGTCTTTCAAACTACCGCAGTTCCACATCACACAGTACATAGATTCGTTACTGCTACTGTAGTCTGGAATGTACGCATCATTTTGAAAGTGTTTACCCCGTAAAAGTTTTTGTGAAAAATTTCGAGTCTATTGTTCTTTTCAAACATATATAAATTTGCTAATTCCATGGTCCACCATGATTGTCTAATCCCCTGTCTCGTGTAATTGATCCTCTCTCTCCGTCTCTACGTTTTTGTTTTATTGCAGCCGTGTACTCGTAGCCCCGCCATGGATTGCCGGTGGCTCAACGAAACGTCACCGCTTTCATTTATAGAGCTTGTGTAGTTAATTCTTTTGGACAACTTTATTTTTCCTCTGCCTCTTTTTCATTTCGAACAAGGAGGTAATTATTTTTGTGCTATTTTCTGCAAAACTAATTATGTTTGTTGTTATGATATAAATTCTTATCTCCTTTTAACAATTACCAGATAAATATTTATTTTATTTCCCCTGTACTATTTGAATTTTCGTTACGAACATCATCTGATACTCTGTAATTACGCTTCTACGCGGAAATATGGAAATGATAACGATATTAATTATGGCTCCGACTAATTTCCATGCGATATTGAAAGTAATTAATAGGGCAGCGTAGCGTCAAACGCGCAAACATCAATAGTAATTTCCGTTAATTCTCTCAACCCTAAAACAGTGTGTATTGCGTTAAGCGAGTTGTTAGAATACAATTTATATTTCGATGGAGACCGTGCCAGGCAGATAAAAAATATGTTGAATATTAATTTACAAATCGTGCGGAGTTAATGTTAAAAAATTAAATCTTTATCTGTAGAATATTTTGTAGTTTTATTAAAATCTTAATATTTGTTGTTATTATTTTCGGGACAGGGTTAGAGACCGGATTTTGAGTTACAGAAAGGACTGTGCGATAATTTGTCAAAGGAATTCAATAACTAAGGAAACGTTGTTTTCTAAAGTCGATCTATATCTGTACCAGTCTGTACGAGTTTGTTTTACATTTGTTTTAGACTAACAAACAGTATGACAACTTGTAGACGTATTAGTAGTAAAGACGTAATAAAACCGGCACAACAATGCGGATCACGTCACGACGGAATTATCTCGCAGCGGCAAAGACGATCAATTCACACTGACAACGGGCCACGTGGAAAAAGGCCTGATAACTCCTAAGGAGCTTTCTATCTATTTCTTTCGTAGCGGTCCCTCCTTTTCAACTTCGTAGACACTACGCTGCTACACAGCATGTAGAGCTTCGTAGCTGTACGCTTACAAATTATGAAGTGCGTGAGCTATAAGTAACTTAGTACGTTAATATGAATTTAGTAAATACTTTATTATTAGTATTTTCCACTTCATGGAATATTTGTTTATAGAACTGAATCATGCAATTAACCAATATCTTTTCTCTCTTTCTCACTTTTACTCTATTATTTTCATGTTTAAAAGATTCTTATTGTTATTTACTGAGTAATAACTGCATATTTATTTACAGTTATTGACAGCAGGTATAATGTAATATATGAAGTTTTATCTGATCAAAACATTTTTATACTCGTATTTACCTATAATCACTGAACAACTGAGTATTTACAACCCTGGCACGAACATGCACGTCTGGTTATTACGAAGATTTCGGGCGAATGTAAACTTTACGTCGTAAAATTACACGAGCCAGCTGTTATGTTCGCGTATGTTCACGGTGCCTGAGTGCATCGTTGTTTCACTAGCTTAAGTACTTAAACCAGGGTTTTGGACGAGGGTGGCCCAAGTTTGAATCCCAGGTCGAACGGTGTGTGTTTAACTTTGTTCCATGTTTGTACGGGGGAGTGTTTTTAGTCGATAGTTGAATTAAGTTTATAACTAACAAGGTTGGTTCGTCGTAAGAGAGCGAGCTTAACTATCTTGTTTTGTTCAGTAGAAATTGATTTTGTTTGAGCATATACCTACGATAATCCATAATAATATATTTCCTTCATGAAATGATAAAGTTGTGAATAGTGGCCGATATTTAAATACGAGTGCTATATACCATTCATGATGACGAGACGAAATACACACGTCATCATTAAGCTTAATGAAATTCATGTTGATCTTTGATGTTATCTTATACATTAATGCACTTCGGTACATACCTAACACTTTTTATTTTATATACAAAACATTTCTTTAATACCTACACACACACACACACACACACATATTTATATATTAACACAGGAATATCACAACGGAAGATTCATATTACGTTATTTCAGTACTGGAAGTGATAAATTATCTCAATGACGTCGACATAATCAGACGCGTCTATCAATCATTTCGGGAATTGTCGATTTAACCCTTTGAGGTTTCCCTTATTTCGGCAACATGAATGCGAACAATCGTCTTTAAGGGTTGAATGCAAAGTTGTGCCGATTGAATTAATTCTATTGCTCTGTTCTGTTCGCGTAGTAAATGTAGTCTATAATGTTCCGTTCGCAGAGCCCTTCCCGGGGATTTGTTGTCCCCGAGTTTGATGATTTCCTTTCACACACTTAACTCGGATTAAGATGTAAGGTAAAACCAAGATAATTTGTTTTTAACAATAGGATAAATTGGTCTCTGATTTGAGATAATTTTAATGACAAGAACAACTAAGTCCTTTCGACACTTTTGTTACACTCACTGTTATGCTAAACTGACGTTTTTTCGATGTAGAAATATGATTTCATTAAAATAATGTTTTCAGAGGCAAACTGCAATTGTAGATACAATCTCAGTAATTTCCTCGCAATCTGCGAGAACATATTTTCAATACTTACCATGGCGTTGTACTAGACGCTGGTCCCGGGGGCGCGCGGTTTTCATGAATTATGAGCGTGGAGGGTTTATCCGAGATAAAATTAAATTCGGCAAATGCTCGCCCGACGGAATTACGCTCGCTAAATTACCGGTCATTGTGGGACCTCCCCATTGTTATTGTTCTGATTATTCACGATGACGATTGTGACCAAATATTGATATTGATTTCAACCTGAATTGTACCTTACTGTCTAATATATCAACGCAAATATTTCTGAAATCTGAAAATGTTATAGAACAATGATGGTGAAGTCTAAATAGCGTGATGGAAATTTCCTAAAAACCTAAATAGACTTGGAACTTTGAGATAAAAATAAGATAACATAGAGAATAAAAATGAAAAAATGATATACGGACTCTGCAGGGAAATTTCACTAGATCATCTTATATTTTTGAAACACCAAAGCAATAGAATACAAAATTAGATACAGAATGTTTCATTCATATAACGCAAAACATTTATTTCAAAGAACAATATTATTTACGCGTTGTTGAGTTCATTTGTACTCGTATACCTACTACTTGTACAAATTGCAAAGTTAAAATATAATTCGCTTGTGAGTGAGTTCGTTCGAATTCACATCGGTATGTGGCCGCCAGCCACAACTTTGGAACAGTGTAGCAATTATAATAATGGGTTACACATAAAGTAAATTGGTCGGAAGTTTATTTGATTGTTCGTACAAAGGTATATGTGTGTTCACGTAGACTCACTTTTGACCTACATGTATAATTGCTAGTTTCCTATGATTACAATGTACTGGTAGTTGTTGTAGACTTTGTGCTAGAAATAACATAATGTCAGATTATTTTTGTAGATAACATAAAGTACAGTAAATACTCCTATGTTTATTGTACAAAAAACAAATCAATGTGATTGAAAAAAAAAGGAACAACAGTCATTACACACTTTGGTTGTTTTCGTTACCAAATATTTCATACAATATCTTTAATAATATTTATCCTTTGTTTGGATAGCATAACGAAATACGATACAAACAATTAGGAGTGGGTAATACGAGAATTCCCAAATTGCGAGCGAGATTATTAGCGGGAAACAACATTCTAAAATTACAAGTTCAATTCCGAGGAAGTTTCCTCATGTTGAAAACACCTGCGACAGTTTTCCTTAAAAGTCTCACTTATGGCCGCTACGTACCGTACGCCGGCGCCGGGGCCCGGGGTAATGGGGGGGAATAAGTCGACGTTTCTCGCGCCTAATTTGGCAACCCGACGCGCGGAATTTATGGAGGTGGAGCCTCTACAGCTTGAAATATTCGAAGGCTCCACTCGGCCGTGAGTTATGAATGAAACCCGTTAAAGAACCCGGAAAATTTTTAACGTCACCCCCAATCCAGAATTGACGCGGAACGAGATAGTCGAACACGACTGATGCCGACATTTGTTTTAACGCTGACGTGATCTTATTTTTATCGACGGATATGCTAAGCAGCGTTGATAATAAGGGTAACAAATAATCTTTATTGGTTTATTTTGATACGTCTTTCAGTACATATACTGAGAAACAAGATAAGACGGAGCCAAATATCCTTGGCTCACCTTAGATCACAGTTTAATAAAGTTAAGGCCCTAAAGAAGAAATATTCGAATGGTGTGAGTTTTAGTAGAGTTTCGTGTAACCTTATTTCAGTTTCGAGTGAATTAAGTGTGACTAAGAGTGAAACTGAGCGTCCACTTTCATAGTTGTGTGTATATTATTATCATAATAAACTTTTACAGACTAAAAGCGAATAGGTGAAAACGCTATTACATAAAAATTGTTTTGTAGCGTTTGCAGATAAAGAAAACAAACGATTAGCACTGGGCCCATCGACTGTCAATGTAAAATGAAAAAGTGCGAAGATTTAATGGGCACTACATCGGTAACAGGTCCATGCGCCCGTTCGCATTCAAATCTGTTTGATTTATGCGCTGCAATCGCTGGCCCGCGCCCTCGCTGGCTCTTCCTTCCCCCTTGTTTGGGTGCGCCACGAAATATTGAGATTTTTTTATAACGACTTCCCTAGTTTTTAGTGCACTGTAGTCAAAATAAAGGTATCTTCACGTTTACAAAAACTAAGTATGAAAACTCAGGCACTTAACTTAAAAAACTTTGGTGAAAATTCTGTGTAATACAAACGATTAGTGCCTACTCGTTTAAGTACATTCGCCATACCCAAGGTCTTCAAAATTATTCAAACAATTCTCCACTTACCTTGTGTATACCTACCTAATAAAAGCTATGGGCACAATAATAACTCAGGGTTAAAAACTACAAATATACTTTCTAGTCGTGTGAATATTTAAGTGTAGCTCGACCATACTTGGAACGTTACGTTTATTCAGTAAGCTCAAGCGCAGTTTAAAGTTGGAATACATTGGCCTATGGTATAGAATTAGCGTAATTGTATAGAATTGTTGTGGTCTATTACTTTTTATAATTACTGATTGTGTGATGAAATTAAGAACCTGCTAGGTTTATTTACGAAGTATTAAAAACGCTGAATATATCGAAATACTCCTAGTTTAAAACAAAAATTCTTTTCAACTCAATATTATGCGTAAACACATAATAAAAAAAATTACGAAAGCTAGTGAAAGCAATAAACGACTACAATGAATTCCTTTAATTCTTTTCGTGTACCATCAAGATTGTCCTAACGACCTTACAAATCCATTTTCCGAACGGATCGACTAAAACAACCTTTGGAACACGTTTTACGGAGCGCATATCTTCGGAATCAAGTCACGTGTCGGGCTCGCAAGCAAAAGAGGAGGTACTTTCCACGATTGGTTGCAGATCTATGGTCCCAGATATAAGATAGGATAAGAAAAAAATTGAAAACGTTTTACTAGGAACATAGTACCTACACGTAGGTACTTATTGCATTTTGTATTTTTCAATTACGTAATTACGTAATTGAAACGTGAACTCAAAATTATTATGAGTCTATGTACTCATATACTCATGTTCTCATGTTCTATATTTTTCAAACAATTAGGTAGGTACTTAAGGTAGTTTCCTACCTAATTGTTTGATAAAGTAGAAACTAAAACCGGTTATATTACCATGCTACCATATTTGGTGTCATAGGCTTAATATTATTATTATGA
>DWQK01001056.1:0-17075 GCA_018231225.1 Noctuana stator
CCGAGTACCGGCCGCGCCCGACGTTGCTTAACAATGTGATCGCTTGCGATTCACACTACCAGCGGGGCTATGCGCAACTATGCTAATTGTAAACAAAGAATGAAATTTATCGTTGCGTTTGATTAAAAAATAGCCTATATTTTATATTTTCTATTTATCTATTCCAGAATTCTATTCCGAGGAGACTGTTAATAACCAAGGCCTAGAATGTTTACGATTTCTCAATGAAGTAATATCGGATTTTGATCTGGTGAGTTATTATGATTTTTATATTTCCACTTTTACATTCCTAAAATATTAGGTTGGCTAATTGTTTTACCCTTCTCATATAAGTATATGATCGTAGTTACCTTTTTTGAATTTCTGAACCAAGTTTCTTTTGTTGAGTAAGTTAACGTGGAGTTGGACCTCTTGAACGACAATTGGTCGCAGATTTTTCATTGTAACCCAGACGAAACTTGTAAAAAAGAATTTTAGAAGAAAGTTAGAATTTGAAATCTTGGATAAAACTTTGCTTTTGTTAATATAACGGTCTATCTATAAGAAAGTATATCAGTAACCTAATATTTTATATTTATTATATACGTATTTTTAGTGTCAGGGATATTCAAATTTTTTTATTTCATTTGTGTGTGTCAACGTGTTCATTTAAATGTATAATTTAATTTTATACACATTTTATTTTTATTTTACAGCTTCTAGAAGATCCACAGTTTAGCAAAGACATAATTAAAATTAAAACAATAAGCTCTACGTACATGGCTGCCTCAGGCCTAAATCCTACCCGTCAAATGCAGGTAAGATTTTAGAGCCTGTCTTAAATGAAATTTAAACTTATTTACTTAAGATAAATTATTTCTTTTCTCTTGAATTCCCTGCATCGAGGAATTTGAAAATGGTTATACAAAAGAATTTAGGAATTTAAGAAATGCCTATTAGGTTTGGAAGTGTGCAATTTTATTCTAAAGTACCTATCGACTTTTTATCTTTATTTACCAAATACTGAAAAAAACCAACAAGTTCCGCAAAGAATTAACTGTTGGATAGGATTTTAATAGAGCTGCAATATTTTAATGCAACTTATTGTTCATTTTCGTCAAAGTCGTCCAGCCGATGTATACCTATGTAAAATATGTGTATATTTGTTTTTGCAGGCTTCTGACGGTGTATTAGTTCGCTGGGCACATTTAGCTCGCCTGGTAGAGTTCGCACTCGAATTACAGCGAGTGCTGGCAGCAATCAATGAGCAATCTTTCAATCATTTTGTACTGCGCATGGGAATTAATCATGGGCCCATCACAGCTGGTGTGATCGGTGCTAGAAAACCTCATTATGATATATGGGGCAACACTGTTAATGTCGCTTCACGTATGGAAAGTACTGGGAAAGCTGGTTGCATACAGGTAAGTATCGAGCACACAAATAGTATCGTAGTTAGCTATGTTTATAACATACCTTAACACGAAATTAAAATATCTATAATAACTACCACAATTCAAATGGAAATACATATAAAATAAATATCTGCTTGAAATAACCATTAAACATATGTTGGTATAAATAAGGGAGTCGTTTTGTTATGCATAGCATAGTATTAGCAAAATTTTATCTTGATGGTAGAAATCCAATTAGGTTATTCGTGTAGGTACAGAATTTGAAATGGAAGGACATAAATACCTTTAAACGAGCAATTCTATAATCTGAGTCTCGGAAACGTCTTTAACGATTTAACTTAACGATTTTCTTAAAATCTATTATGCAGGGATTTTCGGGGCGATAAATCGATCTAGCTACGTTTCATTTTTAGAAATCGTCGTTTTATCCATGTTTTCAGCTGCTACAATATCATTAGAATACGAAGCTAGATTTCGCCACCATCTAGATTATAATAGCTTAGGCGGAAAATCGGGCGGTCCTGAAATCAGAAGGCACCGGTTTCATAGGAATATTTTACAGTTTACCAAAAAAAAAATACTGAGCAAAGCTTGCAGCAGGTACTGTTATTTATGTGCAAATACTTAATATTATGTACTTACAAGCATTGCAAGTTAAATAAAAGTTTACAAAAAGTAACGAAAAGCTTGTACTGAATTTTGTACAGGTAACAGAAGAGACGTGTCAAATTCTTCAGAATTTTGGATACTACTTTGAGCAACGCGGTTTAGTTGCAGTGAAGGGCAAAGGGCAGTTAATGACTTATTACCTCCAAGGAAAACATGACGCAGCAGCAAATCTTGGTCATATACCAGTAAGTATACCTGGATGTGTACTTTTTTTGTCGTTCTTATTAGCTTCATATATGTTGCAAATGCAAAGAGTTAGTGTTGTATCAATACATAACGAGAGCATATTAAGCGAAAACTGAATTTGTAAAGAAGTACCTACACATTCTACATAATATTATGTCAGGTTTCCGAAATCCCGGCATGCTTTAAAATTTCAATGTCAAAGGAAAAACACCTGTTAATCTTGGTCTATTTCTAGTATACGTAAAAATAAAAATTTATAATTTTTATAAAATAAAAAAGGATTTAAAAAAACGGTCTAATTGACAACACTCCTTTTTTTGAAGAGGGTTAAAAAATTAAATCGACTTCAAATTAAATAATGAAAAGTAACATTTAATAAATCAAGGACTACATTTTTTTACTAAGATCGGTATTAGCACTATCAAATACATAAATATTTTAAGGGCCAGCGCCTGATACCCACGAGAAATGCCGTCGACATTATGTAGAAATCATAAAGGATACGATAAACACAAAATGTTAAAGCAAAGCAAGTTTTTTATTAAAGAAGACTATTATAAACGTAAATGACTATAATTTGTAATACGATAAGGGTTTAATATACTCGTAATAAGCATATTTATAACTGTGAAACTGGCTCGAATCAATTCTCAGGCGTTAGTTTTTATCACCACATAGTATTAAACAAAGTCCTTTCTCAGTCCCTTTGTATGCTTAAATCTTCAAAACTACGCAACGGATTTTGATGCAGTTTTTTCTGTAGTGTATTTAGTATAAAAGCTTTCACCAGTCACTAAAACAAAGTCTTTACACGTCGAACAGATAAATAAAGTTCTGTTTCTGAATAAATATAAACCTACGTTATTAGAAGTACATAGAAAGATTTATCGCAAACAAAGAAGTGAAAATATATCTAGGTAGGTATTAGAAAAGAAATGCAAATTCATAAGCAATTAAAGTTTCAATATAATTTTTTATTTTTGCAACAATATTAATGCTAGACTAGTCAGCACAGCACAGCGACAGTACCAAAGAACTTCTCCTCTGTGTGAAACCATGCTTAAATTGAATAGGACAATAATGAACTTGCTTGTAAAAATGGACTATTTGAGAAGAATCAAGATAGAAGACACAAGGCGCGAGGCGAGGTGGACAGTCTACCCGGACAGGCCGTGTTGGAATTCCGGCCTGCACAGTTAGACTGCCCTAAACGTCGACGTTATTCTCTCATACATGAAGCAAGGGGATATAAAGAAGAAGAAGAACACTAAGAACATTATTTTTTGTATATTTCCTGATGTCGTATAGTATCCTTTTTTTATTTCTAGTTTTTCAGCCAGTCTCAGACTTCAGTATCAGTACTACTACAGTACTATTTTTATTACTTTATGGATTGAATTTAGGATGGTTCGAAACAACTTACGGGGTAATCAGAATTGAAACCTCCCGGGCGAATTTAATTCAACCCCTTGATAGGTTCTACACATTACTCCAAAAAAATGTACTACATGCGAACAAGCATACTTGCACGTGAAAATTGATTGATGATGATTGCTCTAAATACTCGTAGGTAAGTTACTGTATTCATAAATTGCGATTGTAACTTAAATATTTATTTTCAGTTGGATCCGGTAGGGCAGGCAGCAGCCGACGCGCTAGTCAACGGCACGGCACCGGCGCGTGCACAAGACGAGGCCGAAGTCGACAGACCACTACTTCCCCCATAAGCCCTTTATAACTTTAATTAATTTATGCCACTCCACAATAAAACCTATTCATTAAATTATTCTTAAAACTCGATAAGAAAGTAAAAACATTAATAGTTATGTGCAAATCATGCATACTCGTAGTATTATTACTCGTATCATCCCTTGTAAAAGTAATTTCACCAATTAATGTTATGTTGTGCCTGTTGGACATAGTAATTTTTTTTCAAATAAGTACCACGAATTGGAAACTTCTTTCTTCTTCTTCGATTATTCGTGATGTTGTGAATAAGTTTGCATGAGCTAGAATTTGACAATAAAATGATGAGCAAGGCGACCCTGTTAAATACCTACTGCTTAACCTATTTAAATTGTAGTTTCAAAAATTTTATTAAACTTCAGTACAAATATAAATTATTTTAATTTAAAATATAGGGAACATATTCATAAGGGAACATTACATGTTTTAAATATTTTCTTAAATATTATCATTATTATGACGTTAAGAAATATGATGAAAGTTAAGAAAAATGTATTATTTAAAAAAAGAACCGTGGTCATAATTTTCTTCGATTAAATCGAAATCGAGATTGTAATGTAGCGAAACAAACAGGAAATCTTTACACTAATTACAAATACTACGTTAAATTTCGTTTATGTATTTGATAATAATAACATTATGTACGTAAATGCAATGTAGGTGCAATTGATAATTTTTTTATATTAATTGAATTCTTAATCCAGCTTGATGCATAATAGTCGGAGTAGTACCTATTTCTTAGTCCACAGTAGGTACAAAATATAAATAAAAATTATTATTTACATTGATTCTAAAAAAATGAAGCGAAATAACGAGGTTTAAAGAGTGTATTCGAGTCTCTTTTTAACACACTTTATTATAAGCTTGGCCTGTATGCATGTAACGGAATCTTTGAACGTGATTTTCACCCGCTTTGAGAAATATGATTTAATTGAAATTTTACACATCAAGGACCGATGACAATACAGTAATTTGATATATCGAAAGTGATCTGATGGAGGGACGTGGAGGGAACCTGGTGGAACTCCTCAGTGGGTACTAGTAAACCCCTAGAATTTGATCGTCTCGACTTGATGAGTCCAATAAACCTATTGTAATTAGAAATAGTACATTAAAAAACATTTTAGTCCAAATTGCCAAAAGGGCAAATTTTAAGAATGAAATAATAATTATATTATAAAAAACAAATAACACGCTTTTAAAGTCAAACTAAAAATTAGAAAAGAATTTTAAATAGTTAATAACAGAATAATTAATTTAACTGTATGTAAATAAAGCGTGAGGCACTTGACATCAAATGTCAGAAATGGTAAAAACATAATTCAAAGCATTCTACTGTTAATTATTCTGTTAATCTAAATAGATATTATCTTGAGACATGCATTATTAATAACAAATTAATTAATTATATAAACAAATTAAAAAAAACTAAATGAAATCTTCTAATAACTTTTTAAAATTTATTTTCTAATTTTTGGTTCGGCTATAAAAGCGTGTTCTTTTAGTTTTTTGAACTATAATTTTATTATTCACTCCTTCTTTCCTTTTACAATTTTGTATTTTGTTTCCTATCCTTTTAATCATTTATGTGGTAATCATAATAAGTGAATTTAAAATAAATCAATCTTTATCATTCATAACTACGTTAGTTGTTCTTGGTGTACCTGATGATAATAATAATATGACATTGTGCATTATTTCGTTTTTTATTTAGCAAAAAATTAGTACCTAATACTATTCAAGTAGGTACTTACCTGTCTTAAATTATATTATTGTTCTTTTAATTTATAGATTTCTGCTGAAACATTTCACTGTTATTGGTATTACGTTCGACATGTCAGTAATTTAGAAAGTGGACCTTGCGTAATAATCATTATGATTATAAGGTATTTAGTTAATTCATTTAGAAATATAGCATTTACGTAAATGATCAATGATAAATTTACTAAATAATAATAGATATCTTTCATACCTTCTAAAGATTTTTTCAAAAGTACAAGTATGATTGAACCAGAACTGTTATTCGTAATCTCTTGTTTTTAATCTCAAAAAATTAACACACAACAATTTGATATATTTCTATTCATTGTGAGGCACGCCATGCTTGCCTTTATCCTTAATGTCAAGCTTGAAATTAACAGTAGGTGGGTACCATAGTTTCTCCGTTTATGCAGAAAATGCTTTTAATAAAGTATACTATTATAACTGTTATAATTATGTGTAGATAAATTATTTATACCTATGCACTGATGACAAATGAATAACTTAAGTTGGACTTGAAAACACATTTTTTTTAACATTTTGATTCTTTATTCTCTTATTAAACATTTCAGGTTGTAGACGAGTGTCTTACTTATTATAGTCTTATAGTGTTGAGTGGCTTATAAATTGTGACAATGAAACCCCAAATACCAGAATTTAATTTACTTGGCTTAAAGATTCTAAAGGCTAGTAAATTTTAATTTAAATTTGAGTTTATTTATACCCGTGACTACAAGATTTAATTCATTAATTATGATGACACACACGTGCGCGCAGTTACTCGTATCGGGGTGCGAGGTGCGTTGCATAACATGCTGTTTGTGGATAAATCTGTAGTTGGCGTTGCCTCATCTTTATCTTCGTGTATTGTAGTTGGAGTAGCGATATTGTGATATTCACTACTAGGTAACTGTGTAGGTTTACTTTTTAGTCGCATAAAATATAAATTACGCTTATTCGTAGGATTAGAATACGTATCATAATAGGATGTGTAATGAAAACGTAATTTAATAATTTTAAATATGAAATGTGTAATTTTAAATTTTTGAGTAGGAATGTGCTTTTAATAATGTCGCCTAGGAGTTTAGCCTAAGTATGAACGTATGAAGTACTTAGGATTACGATAAAATATAGAAACGTAGGCATACTTAACGTGTAATAAAATATGTTCATTCTGTGAATCTAACGACACGCTTATATTTTTATTGTAATAATAGGTTATTAAATGGTGATACTATTTATTGTAGGTTAGATCTACTTAGAGTGTCGACTTTATTTTTCTCTAGTATTGATAACATTATACATGTATTTATATACCTTCCTGTGATTTGTGACTATCAATATGTAATTTTATACTTGGTTAGCTCAAGCGTCTGAGGTTGAACCTTTCTTGGCTATAATAATACTATCTAATAAAGCAATATATATCAGTGTGTTGTTTTAGTACTTATTATGATAACTTTTACGTCAAATAATAAAAATAAATTGAAATGTAGATAATTGTTTTATTTATCTTCAAAAATTTCGATTTTTAAATCTATTCTATCTTTTTTAGTAGTTATAATACTATAGTTTACTAGCTGTGCCCCCCGGTTTCACCCGCGTTAAGAATTGCACATATAGCCTTCCTCGATAAGTGGACTATCTTACATTAAAAGAATTTCTCAAATCGTTTTAGTAGTTCCTGCGATTAGCACGTTTAAACAAACAAACTCTTCAGCTTTATAATTGGTATTATTTTATTATTAGTACAGATTGACCGACATGACGGACCGAGGTAAGGTCACTGAAATTATTTTAAGCATAAATGAAAACCGGCTTCAAGATGAAAAGTAATAAATATGTTATTTAAATCGTTACAGTGTTCAATAATTTATTTTGGAGTCTGTGCCATTTTTTTGTCTGTAACGTTTGCATTGGGCACACGCTCCGAAATAAATTATTGATAACTGTGATTTTACAAAAAGTCTTAATTCTAAAAGATTATAATAAATAGCTATCAATCATTTCTTATTACTGCAGAAATATTTATTGTTGCAACATATCTGCAGGGCCCATTACGGTATGCAAAGACTCAATACAATGGAATGTCGACTTTCGTATAAATTATAATATTAGGGTATTACAACTTGCGTATGAACCAATAGAAATTACAAAAGAAAATAATTTGAGTAGGAAATTGTAAAAAAAATCCTGACTTTAGTACTTATTGCCTACTCTCTAAGAAATCTCCTATAACTTGTGTAGATGAGGTAACTACTGTATATATGTAAGTTAATTAAATGTCCACTTTAACAACAAGACGTAGAATTCAGAATTTATTGAAAGGGATTTGTGGGTTATAAGAAATTAGTTGTCAAGCTGTTTACTCGTAGAAGGTATAGTATAGGCAACTCCATAGCGAGGACTTAAGTAAAAAGAAATTAACAAGCACAATAAATGAATAATAATACTCTTTACTGTATGTATCCCAAAAAAATTTGTAACTGAAAAGATACATTCAAAAAGTTAAACACAATACAAAAAATAATAAATCAATTGGTTAAAATTAATGGCTCATTGGGCTAGAGCGTGGTTTACTACGCTTAAAGGAACCATGATCTCAAATTCTCCGTCTAAATGTTAATTGTAGATAGTTCAATAAATGGTACTTATTTATTAGATTAGATATTTTCGCATCTCTACAAGAAAGAAAGAAAGTAAAATGGATCGATATAATATGATAAATGTTTAATTATGATCGATGAATTGTTTCCATCGGTTGATCAAAAAATTGTTTTATGTATGTATGAGTGCATATTAAGACTGCAACTACCTAAGATAATTCTGTAATGAAAAACTTCCGCATTTCTTAAATAACTTAATCGTCTAGTACTGATACAAAGTAAAATACGATTAAATTGTATGACATTAGCTGAAGAACTTTAAAATTGTTTAGGCACCTATATTTAATGTCATTCACGTGTAAATTACTTTACATATAATTGCACAAATATTTTCAAGCTACTAGAATACACAAAAATATCTGAGGTCTGCTCAAATAATAATTATTTAAAGTGAAAATTTTTTTTGAAAACAATTGTGACAAAAAGTTGATAAGAAATAAATCTCACGAAAATCAAATGAATATTTGCTTGTAGTCAATTTGGACTATTGATATTGGCCATAAAAAGGTGTTTGTTTACCTTAATACTAGGTAACATACCTCTGGAAGCTACGAAACATTATATTCAACAAACATCTAAGAAGTAAGGCATTTCATAACAGTTCATTGTACAGAGTAAGTTTTCGTAGGACGTCCCATAACATGTATATATAGCGCTGGGTCACACTCCTGAAGGTGCAGGTGATTCACAGCTGATGAGTGCAAAGGGTGTTGGCAGTTAGCAGAAGTGTAAGCGATGTAGGCGAGAGGGGCGGGCGGGGCACAGATTGAGGCCACTATTTAACCGCACGGCCGCCGCGCAACGACCTGTTGTGATCCCGTCATGGCGCGCTTCGCCCGTGTCGCTACTCTGGCCGCGTGTCTCTTGTTCGCCTGCGGTGAGTCCTAACCTTTATCTTACGTCTTTAAATACCGCCTATTTCGCGACGTCATTAGGACCCAACGTCACATCCGCATATTTTAATAAAATAAATTAATCAGTGGTTGCGTCAACATCGAGTGCCGCATAAAAAGTGAATAGTGAAGTTGTAAAGTCCTACCGTCGCCGCAAGATAGGCCGTGTCTCCACAGAACTTGCAAATGAATGCAGTCGAACGTGATCTCCTTGCATCAAATGACTTAAGAATGTAATCAACACTAAGCGAGCCTTTCAAGGACAGCTTTAAACTATGCCTTACTAACAACTAAATATCAAGTCTGAATCATGTGTACCGGTGCTATTAAGTAACTCTCTGAAAAATCATTCGGTGTTAAATTACAAAGAAGTTCCGGTGTTACGAAATATTGTAATCGAACGGAATTCGGTTATTGAACATACGGCACTTTACGTGATACTAAACATTATAGATATCTCTTAAATTATCTTACCAGTTAAATCATATAGTATAAAAGATATCGTGTTATTAAGAAAAGCCTTACCTACATGGTTTGTTAATCAAATGTTTAACACTTGTTGCGGGAGCGCAATGTAGCTGCCAAGAACTTTCACATTCGCTGTTATTGCGCTGCGGTCGTAGTGCGCGACTGCGAGCGTTCCGCCATGCGCCGCGCAGACGTATGCTGTTCCGGCTTTTTGTCGTAAACCTTTTAAAGGGAGACGATAATTAATTTATAAAATGCACAATAATTGGGTTTTTAAAGTTGAGATGTGCAATGAATAAGTTTCAAATCAGAGTTGTGTGTAACACAACACTATGTTAAACGCAATAATGCGTCTTATAATTCGCCCTTGTAACACATTTAAGTAGGCACTTTATGTAACTTGATCCAAGTAAGAAATAACTCGCCCACAATGCTTCTTTGCATAATTATTCAATATAATAACCAATATAGAAATAAAACTATTTAAATTACGAAAAGCATCTCACTCATCTTCATTTTGTAAATAGTAAATAAACGACGCATTGTAACAAACATTGCATACAATTAAGTAGTAAATCTAACAAGACTGTGGTCCGCAGCAAGATTGCGAAGCGATCGCAGCCATTGCTACCGGTATATGGATTGCAGAATCTTTCCATAATGTGGTATGTACGTGCCTAACTAACATAACCATTAATTGTATTATTGGCTGGTGTAACTTTATATGTATATGGTATATTATAGATTATAATGATCATTGGAATAATGCGTCGGGTATCCAAATGATTACTAAATGATAAAATAGTATGTGATCGAAAAAACAACATTTTCAAGACCTATTGACACAACGATTTCTTTATAAAGTTCGTTAAGGTATCTTTTCAGAAGTGAATCTTTTCAAATAAAGCATTAAACATAAATAGTTACATCAAAACACATTATATGTAAGTAGAACAGAACAATCAACAAATTATTAAGCGGTTATCATTTTCTTAGTTTTTCTTGTTTTGTCTTTCTCCTCGGTTATATAGCCTTTTAATTTAATAATGGCTAAGTAATAAACTTAGTTACTAAAAAGGATCACCTTATTTTTGAGTACGAGTTTGAAAATTAAACAGATTATTTATTTATTTATTTTACAATGATTAAAGTGTTAACGTACGTTAAACATGAAAGAAAATGAATCAAGTAAAAGATTAAGATTGCAACATTAGAGTTTCTATTAAAATATCCCCCAAGACTAAAATGAAGTGAGACTCTGTTCATTTAGCTGCTTACAAGCATATTTATATATTATTTATTTATTACTATCACGTGGCACGTCTATCTGCTAGACTATACAATAAAAATGTGTTCAAGCATACTACATTTTCCCATTTTGAACATCTAATTACTAATCACATAATAGTTAAAACTCGGTATCATACTTATTTGTAATTCCCTAATGGTTCGCTCTAGTAAGTAATATTAACGCAGTATTTTACAAAAATTCATTCAAATTATTTATATATAAAACTCGCATTACAATTCATCAATCTACTATGTTCCTAAGCAAAGCAAGAAACATACATAGTGATTTTACAAGAACCTTCAGACAAAAAAATTGTCCTGCAGACTTACACGTGTATAATTTCGATGCCATGGTCACTATCACAGAGAGAAAACTTGTTTTTTCTCTTTAAAAACTTTTATAATTGATTCACTTTATTTCTTCATAGACCTTTCAGATCCCCAAGGATTATTGGAAACATTATTTTGAGCGATTTCCCAATACTTCGAATTCCTTCCTTCCTAACTCGTAACTAACTTAATTATTGAGATCTAATATTTTTGGTTATACTTGCAAGAGTTTAAATGTGGCGTACTACCGTAAAGCTCCTATTCGGAGTCATTTTTCCGGCACGTTCAATATTTATCGTCATCTTTCAGCCAATTTACACAATATTTTAATAAATCATAAACTTAAAAAAGCCTCATATACCACTTCGTACATTGGTGGAAACCGTGCAAAATTCTGTTAAGAAGCTTTTGAGACAGACAATAGACGAGGCGGGAGTACTTTATTTTATAATACGTATAAATATAAGATATATACATAGCTATACTATACATTTTTGAACTTTTAGCCTCTACCTATTTACAACTTCTCATAGAACCATATTATTGTTTTTTTTAGGAAGGTCAAGATAGGATAAGGTACCTACTGTAAACATACCTGCTAGGTAAATATAAAAGACACGACTTGCAGAATAAAGAAACATGAAGTAATTGCGCTATGTATGTGTTTTTTTGTTTATATATCAATCAATAAAATAAACATAGATCTACAAGTATAACTATTTATAATAAATACCTAATCACAAATCCTCCAAAGTTTATAAATGATGAGTGATTTGCATTCTGGGTTCATCTTTAAAATGCCACCGCTGTCTGATCATGTCAGTGCCAAAATATCAGCAACATTTTAATTATACAGACATATTCTACAGACACTATAATTCGAGGTCAGATAATATTGATTTTAGTCACCTAGAACTGATTTTTAGGCTGCTTTTTTCATTTAAATATTTAAATGTTATATCAAAGGAGAGGAAGTTTGCGATTTGTAAGTCTTACTAAAAAATATATTTTAAATACCGTTCAAACAGTATACGACTACGATATTAGTAAAAAGTTAACACAAACGTAAATTACGTACTCTACAGTTAGCTAACAACTACACTAACTAATTATATGTAATAAAGATTGCTCGTTATTTTATTATACGGATAACAATAATATATAATTCATAACATTGGTTAAATAATTTGTACTTAACTTAGCAATTTATAAAGTATAATCACTAAGAATTTCTAGAAATAAATACTTAGCGGAAATCCTTTTGACTTTCATGCACTTAATTGTCTTGATTCTATTTTGGGATTCTGTGATAGACTAACCATCGCCGAATTCAGTAAGATTTGTCAAAATTTATTCCACTAATACGTATGCTAACTTAATGGCTCAAATAGGCGTCTAATCAATTTTTTTTAAAACATCTGTGTAATGTAGTTTACCCTATCATAATGTATACCTAAGGCTCATTTTGACATGTGTCACTCTAGATCAAGATCATAAGCAAACTTTGTACAAACAAACGAACATATTATAACACGCGTTACGAAAAAAACTGACTTCAAAGTTGTCGCGCACGTAGTTAAATTTAAGACTTATTTGGTTTTCTCATGGATGCTGTTGTCAGAATTGTGCTACATAAAAATGGGACCAAACGGGCGAAGCATCAGTTATGAAATAAAAACAGGATCATCCAAATCGGTTCACCCAGTCAAAAGTTATGATAACAAACATAAAAAAAATATATGGACCAATTGAGAACCTCCTACTTTTTTTTGAAGGCGGTTGAAAATTACTAAGTCGGACCAAAATGTATTATTCCTATTATGGAAACTATGATCTATCGCTGGTACTAATATCTCTATAATAAGTCATAAAAAACCAATTAAGATTGAAACTAAGTAAGTTTCATAACAACTGAAACTCAAATAAATATGACTATAAAAAAGTGATATGTGCTTGTGTCATCTTTTGTTTCTATAACTGATATATCTGTGTACCTTTGATTCTTATATCTATTAGGTATGTCATTGGATGGTTTTTTGCTGCACTTGTCAGTATCCTTTATAGAAAAACCGGAGTATAGTTATATTCAGGAGGATAGGCAAGTCAAGTAGTTATTGAATTAAATAATATTCTGAAATGTATATAAATAAAGTAACCATATGGAATGGAAAATAATAATCTCTGTATACTTTATTAATTTATAATCGTCTATTTATTGGATTCCCATGAAACTTTATAACAAAGGCATATGTAATAAATATAATTGACTTAAATAGTAACGATGCTCATACTCATAGTCATAGTCATACTCGTACTTACACTGACGGTATAGTTAGAAATAAGTATAGTTGTGTTACTGTAAGATTCATTAGTCAGTACGTTTGTTGTAAATACTTAAAAGATAGTTTATTAATTTTTGTATAGCCGTAATTAATTATATTTGCTAGAAGTCATGAAATGAATATGATTTAAATAGTTATGTAAATATTAAATATATTTATACCAAAAATCACAAATAGTTATTTCAATAACAATTTCGTTTTCTTTATTTTAATATTATTTTAGGTATAAAAATTAATAGATTTAACCTATACATATATTATACCAATTAAATATTTACATTTTTACGTTACGCGCAGGAAAATACAGATAATAGGTATCTTATGCACTTCATAGATCGAACGTACTCGTACGTAAATATATGAATTAGATATATCTATTTATTTTTGTGACCTTGCGAATTGTGTTGCATGCCTTTTTAATGCCATTCGTTTTTATATTTATTTTTTATTTTAATATTCTCGTTAATGGTTCTAAATTTTCTGATATCATATAAAACTTTCCACGTTTAATTAAAATAAGTATATATTTGCATAATTTATTAGTCTCCTTTTTTATACGTGTTTCCATACATGTAATGTAAGTATTACATTAATCTTTTTATTTTTATACACATTGGTTTATTATTTTAGAAATTTTGACGACAAATACTACTCGTACATATAACTTTTTACAAAGTAGCTTGTACAACAACAAAACTAAAATAAACAAAAATATGACGAATGAACAGCTCGGAATGTTTTATGTATAAAGATAGATATAGATTTTGGTACGTATTATTACACTCGTATTTTTATTAGTTAAATATGATTAAGTGCTAACTTCAATCCATATACGTCGGAAACTAACTAAAAATGCCTATTTTAGTACATCCTGTGTGAGTAAACTTACATGAGTACAGGAGTTTCAACCTGATATTTAAAACCATCTCGTATATGTACTAATGGAAGTAAAGATAATTGTACTTTTCCTTTACGATAAATGAGCGAGTAAATTGTTACTTCCATGATCACTTTATTTCTCATAGCTTCATCTAAACTTAATTGAAAAATATTATAAAGCAATTGTACCTGTTTAAAAAAATACCGCTATGATAACTTATTGAAAGAGTACCGAGTGTCTCAAGAAGGAAAGTTAAGAGGTACCTAACGATGCATATTTATGAGGCCGAATGTCAGTATGCCAGCGGCGTACGGTGCTCGGACGATACCGGCACTTTTCACATAACTGTCTATTTATTTAATCAAACACACTTAATAATAACAAGAATAAATCAATAAATGCTCTTTGAGCTATGTACTTATTCATCGTTGTCGTTTTGTAATATTAATGTCACATAAACATAATTTAAAAGCAATTTAAGCGATATTATCTTAGATAAACGAAAATATCGAAAACATAAATGCAGTCAGAATCCTTAATCTACGGTAATAGTATAATCAAGGGCGTATAATGTTTCAAAAATTCATTCAAAAGACATCAACGCGCTCCAAGCTATTTCATGTATTATCTTTCCTCGTTACGTTTTATACAGAACACAATAAATATTACAGGTAATTATTATGTAATGCATTTTTTCAATATTATTAATTGTATATTTGGAAAGAAATTATATAAACGCTAAATGTTCTTACAAAGCAAACATTATTACTTTATATGCAACTAGCTTATGCCCCCGATTTCGTACGCGTAGTTTTCTTAATTAATTGGATCAAGGAATCACGTTGTCCCATACAAACTTTGTCCCCCATTTACACCCATTTAGATGCCTACGTCATACAATTAAAGAACACACTCTCCAAGTTTCAGGTATCTACGATCAGCTGTTTAGGCTGTGCATTGATCCGTCAGTCAGTCATTCGGGACGACGGATTTTGTATGTATAGATAATAATGGGATCGCTTATAGGGTGAACTAAAGGAATATTACAAAGTCAATCCCGTTAGTCTTAATTTACACTTATATATTAGGTGCAGGTTGCTGCAAATACGAAAATCTGTATACCTAAGATAATATTATCATTTGGTAATTTACCTTATTGTATAAAGGTAATATTAATTAATGTAAGCCATTTAAAAATTTAGAGTGTGTAATACGTGGAACATCCGGGTCAAAGAGATTAACTTATGTATGGTTTCGCTGACCACAACATATTTTATTACACAATGTTTTATTCAATAGCACGATATGATAATATTTGTTTAAGTAACTTATTGCTGCACATACTTCATAAATGTCTGTGTTGATTTTTCTTCTAAAATAATTTTTGTATGTTTTCTCTTTAAGTAAACAACTATTTTTGTAATATAATAACTTATTCCTAAATTCAACACTAACAAATACGATGTCAGTTATAATTTAACTGAACAGTGTTTTGCAATATCAACAAGCAATAAGAAGATAAGAGAACAATGATATAATATAAACGCGTTTGCATATGGCGTGCGGGAGGCAGGCGGAGTCTCTCGCAAGCGCAATGTTAGATAATATTGCGAGAGGTAGGTTTCCTTATGTTACGTGCTCTATGCTCACGCACACAATCCGCATCCATTTTTATTGTTTGTTAGCAAACTTAAGCAAAGCATGTCAGATATAATTGACAAAAAAATCAATATCTCACACTCTGAGCACAATAGGTAGGTACTCATGGGAAAGTGATTAAAATTGTCACAGAATTCTAATAAATTTACATAAATTGCCACAGAAGGAAAAAAATATTACCGCATTAGCTTAATAGGCATATCGTTGAGATTTCCTGAATCATAATTGGCGGTCAAGGAAATCAACTATTCCGTGACCTTTTCAAATTATCATAATTTCGACAGAACACCCGCACAAAAGCATCAAATAGCATGCATAATGTAGCGATTCAGTATAGACAGAAGAACTTAGAAAGAGTCGTCCTTGTCGCTTGCTTAAGCGCTGACATTTCGAACCCCGTCAAATGTCACGTGCGCTCACTCCACCTTTGACATTTACACTTCCAAGTGGCATTTTACTTCTAATGATAAAAAAGCCGTTAACCAACGGCAAATATTTAATCAAATGTTACATGTGAATAAATTTATTATTTTGCATAACAAATTACCGTTTATGCGGTGAATTGTAGGAAGTACTTAATGATTCCAAGTAAAGTTTGTGACTTCACTTATTTCCGGAATAATCAGCACGTATGGCTGCTTAATATAACTGTAACCCGTTTTTGAAAGTGACAAGGTTATGTGAATGGGTGTAAAATTTTTTTTAATTTCAGCTCATGCTGATGGGCACCGATGGCGGCGGCAAGCGGATGACGCAGCTAAGAAAGACGATGGCCTGGAGCAAGAGTTATG
>DWQK01001057.1:0-17073 GCA_018231225.1 Noctuana stator
CGTCGCCGGGAATTGAACCCGGGACCCTTCGAATGGTGGACTGGCGGTAAATGGTCAAAATAATACTTGTATGATATGTAAAGAATACTTATAATTATTATTATAAATTTTAGTACGTTCCTGGTATACTTATAATATGTAGCATGTAGTAATGTAAAGCCCATGATTGATTTTTTTTCAGAAATCAGCTCCGCAAATCGTCAAACATGGAGTTTGGCAACTGCAGTAGTGCTTGTAGTCATCCCCAGCATTTACCAGCATATATTGTGATACTTTTAATTATGTATGTTAATATTTGTACATAAATTATTTAAAACAAAGTTTATTTATTACTCTTTATTTCACTCTGGCTTCGCAATAAAACAAACAAACGATATTGTGTCGTTCAGAACAAATTATTTAATCACTTATATAACAATACAAATATTACAGACAAAATATATCATGATAGGTACACTAGGTTTTAAAATATAACTATTACTCTTTTGAGATACAATGAAAGTAAAGAAACGGAATAACTTTAAGTTAGTAGAAAAATACCTAACTTAGCTTTATAAAAATATAATTAAAATTAAGTTGTAGTTTGATAAATCTAAACTATTGTAAGTAAAATCTAAGTTATACAATAAGACCAACAAAATGCCAATAAAATTTTTCAATTTACAATAATCTCTTCATAAACACATCAATTATTTAGTAATACGAATTTATTAGATACATGAGTTTTTGATACAATTAGTAGAACAACATAGTAAATTTTTGTAACATAAATAGGTAAGTTTTATATTGAAGTTGCGTGACAGAGTACATACTACTAACAATGGACAAGGTATTTTTATATTCTAATGTAGTGTTTTTATAAAGTGCAAATCATAATGTGTAAAAGAAACACATAAATGAGAAGAAAAGTTATATTCAATGAAATACTGGAACTTCCTTAACAAAATGTACAAAGCTGGTTCAGTGACCTGATTCTTTATTATGCATTTTTAAAAACATATAAACGAATGACACCATATGTGACTACACTGATAATATTGTTATTAACAGTAGTAACAATTAATAATTTGCTAATAGAATTTTCTAGATACTGTAGTACGTAATGTTGCACACTTACAATACACTTACAATACCCCACTAGTATTCCCTGTATTGTAGGTAGGTACATACAAATAAAATTACGCAAACGTCAGACAAGGGACAGAAATCTAAATTCATCATATAAATTTCTACCCTGCCGGGAATCAAACCCTTGAATAGTGGACTGGCACAGTAACAACTAAACCATACAAGTCTTAGTCCATAGTCACTGTTACAATTCAAGATTCATAAATAATCTTCTCTTCTCTACTATATTCCGTGAACACAATACAGATTATAGTAACATTCACAATTATAATGTCGGTGTTTTGTAGGCAAGGCGAATCCGCGACTGAATTTACTCAATGATTATAAGGGCGACTATTTTGAACCTTAACACTAAAGCTTGTAACAAATAAGTTATATTAGCTGTTATAAATTGAATTTTGTTCTATTTAAAGGTACTTAATTCCTCTAGTACCTGCAAATCAGCTAATATGACATGAAATAATTAACTTTGAAAAAGGAATTCATACAGACATGGTTAATTGATCCTTTCTTAAAAACACCAATGACATGTTAACTAACATTATGTAACAGTTAAATAGACACTTATTTTGAAACTAGTTTTGGCTAGTCATTATTTATGAAAAAAAAAGCCTGTTTTATTAAACGACCCTGATCAGCAAACTTATCAAATGCACTACATCACTAATTTTATGAACATAAAAGGCAGTCTGTCTATTGGTTATACCACATTAAATAATTATTTATCTTTTTGCACTGAATAAAAAGCTAATTAGTTACATATATAAAATTGTGAGATAACATCTCAACACATGCTTGGGTCATCGGCCTATCATATTATATAACTTTTATCTTAGCAAGACAGTTAAAAGATGTGTAAGTACCTATAAATCAAACCCAAAACATAATTTTATTTTGCAAAGTATAGGCACTGTGCTTTAGTGTACATTAATATAGCAAACTTTTGTGAGCCCAAGAACCATAGAATTGGGAAGCCATACATAAATTGGAAAGTTAGCCTTCCTGACCAAAATCTTCCATAAACTTTTTCAGCTTTATCATATCCTCATCATTGACAGTTGGTTTGGATGTCGCAAGCGATCTCAACATATCAGACATCGTCACTGGTGGTTCTCCCAATTTGTCACTCGGAACATCCATCCAAGTCATCTCCATAGCCCCTGGATCTCCAGGAGAGCATGGTGTCAACAGGTCATTCACAATTACATTTGGATCTGTTGGACTGGGGCCAGATATTCTCTTAAAGTGTGTTGCGGACTGGACTTTTCTGACAGGCTGCATAAGTGCATCTCTGACTACAATACTTATGTCAGCACCGGAGTAACCATCTGTCTTTGCTGCTAGTACCTTCATATCTTGCTCTGACAGCTGGTGTCTAGTGTTCCCCAAATGCAACTTAAACATATCTAGTCTAGCATGCTCTTCAGGCAAAGCAATATAGATACGCTTTTCAAATCTTCTTCTGATAGCAGCATCAAGTACCCATGGAATATTTGTAGCTCCAAGAACTAATATACCATCCATATCGTTACCAACCCCTTGCATCTGCACTAAAAACTCAGTTTTGATCCTTCTTGCTGACTCAGACTCATTATCAGAACGGGAAGAACATAGGGAGTCTATTTCATCAATGAATATAATACTTGGCTTATGTTGCCGAGCCAATTCGAATAAGTTCTTGACCAGTTTTTCTGATTCACCCAACCATTTTGATACAAGATCAGATGATGAGACAGAAAAGAAAGTAGAGTTATTAGCTTCAGTTGCTACAGCTTTTGCTAAGTAGGACTTACCGGTTCCAGGCGGTCCAAATAAGAGGATACCCTTCCAAGGTATTCTTTTACCAGTGAACAAGTGAGGGAACTTAATTGGCAGTATCACAGCTTCCTTAAGTGCCTCCTTTGCCCCTTCAAGTCCAGCAACATCGCTCCATTTAACATGGGGTTTCTCAACAACAATTGCACCCTCAAGTTTTCCTTGCAATTTCTTTTTTTCTGGATCATCAGAGTCACTGTCGCTGTCACTTTTCTTGTCCTCACTTTTCGATTCTCCATCTTTAACAGGCTTCTTCTTTTTGTCTTTCTTGAGATACTCTTTCAGTTTTTCAGCTCTATCTAAATATTGAAGGCATTTTGCTCTTATGCTTTCCTTAGCCCTTTCACCTTGGGCTTCATACTTCACCGCATGAAGGAAATACTCCACTCCATGCTCATAAAGTCTGAGAGCCTCTTCATAGTTTTTATTCTTATCCTCTTCAGTTGCTTTAGTAACAAGATCTATTGCTTTCTGCAATGTATTTGAAGATGCCATTCTTGGGGTTCAATTTGATACCTGTAATTACCCAAACAATTCCATTATGTATACAATTATACATAAATTTCTTCTAACTTTAGTATTAGTTTTAGGGGCATTCCAGCGAAGATGTCACCTCAGGGTTAAAAAATAAAATTAACAATTGATATCGTATTTTACAGTACAATAAAGCCAATGAACTAATTTATCATAAAACACTAACAGTTTTTTATTTTTCTACCGAATTTTACTTTTTTCGTGTTCTTGAACGTAACTATATTGTGGCTGTCTATAGTATGATATTTTTTCTTCATATTGGCAAGACTTTTTCGCGCACTTTTCATATCTGCTGATAAATAGTTGTAAGGAAAGAAGAAAATACAATTCTTGGAGATTAGATTAGTGGCAAATAATTTTAAGATAATATTAGTGGTGAAAAGTTATAAATGCTTAAAGCAATGCATTGGAACTGTCCCGACCGTCACAGTTAAACATGTGTTTACTTATCCTAAACTGTAAATATAGAACTGCTTGTTTATCGGCTTTGTGGAAGTAACAATTATAATTGGGTCTATTATTTTACATTGATATTACACATTAAAAATAAAAGCTCATGGAATTATTGATATTGAAAGGTATGTCCCAACCGTCACAAACACAAGTGGGGCAAAAGTTTTAAATGGATGGGATCTACATTTTTTAAGTGATTTTATTTATTTTTTTATGTACGACTGATGTTTTTGTTAATTTGTTTTATACAGTGCACTTTTTTCTATTTATTATATTATATTTGCTGACAAATTTCACAATCCAAAATCAAGGACAATACAAAGGAAAACTCAAAAAATCGTAAAGTGGTTACACTATCACATTTTCGAGGCGGAGATGTCCTACCGCAGATAACAGGCAATTTCGCTAGAGAATCGCGTGCCATACAAAAGATAACTCGAAAAATCGTTCAGCAGTTCCGCTTTTACAGTTCCGCGGCTGAGGTGCGCTACTGCGGTTTATTGTTTTAAACATGCATGCCTTTCATTGTTTTAAATACATTTTAATAAAAAGAATGTAATAAATATACATAATATATATCTTATTTACATACAATTGTGACTCGTCCCACCCGTCACAAAATACTGTCCCACCCGTCACAACCTTAAAAGATATTTTATGAGTTCTGATTGCAATAATAACCCTACTAGAGCTTGGAATTCGATTAAGGTATTTTAGAAGCAACATATGTAAAAAATCCTCTTCATAAAATGTTTTTAGTTTGTCTTGATTTTAATGGTAAAACCCTCTACTCAGATAGGCGGCTGACTTTGCTGTCCCACCTGTCACATTTATAAAATGACAATTTTTGGCATAAAGAAATTAATTTTTGTTTTTTATTTTGTAAGCTATATGTTCTTAAACTATCTGGTTACATATTTGATTATCTTGAATAGCGATTTTGTTATTAATAAAGGAGAAATTATTCTTTTTAATAGCAAAAATGTGTTACAATATCCCGACCGTCACTTTGGAATGCCCCTTTACTATTCAAAAGTGACATAATTCACAATTTTAGTATTAATCTCACTTTTAATAATAAATAAAAACCTATTTAGAATCCATTACCGAGGTTGTGCCTACCACCAAATTACCATTATTTACCATCCAACCACTAGGACCGAAACATTTATCATTCACGTACATTGAATTTTAGGCTACTAACAAGTTATTTTCAATAATCAAATAACATTTATTATCTTCGAGTATGACACCTAGAAATAAGATGAAAGGAGACTACCCCATTAGGCTTATAGAAGCAATTAAACATTTGCGAAGTGACATTACATTGTACGACCTTTAAATAAGGAAAATGAGTCATGTTCTAAAAATGGGCGGGGTGAAATACGGTCTAAAGTTTACTAATATGAAAGAAACATTATTAAAAATACATCTTTTTATTACATTAACTTTAATTACAACTTCAGCGGATAGCTGTGATGACAAATAAGCATAAGGCGAAAAAATGCTCAAACGTCATACATAAAAATATCCATTTCGTTATAAAATATTTAATTATTTACTGACCTTAAGGTTTCAATATCAAACAGAATGTCAGAAATTCATGAAATCTTCTTCAAATCACAATTATTTGAGACATTAAATAGATTATTGTACAACAATTTACTAGCTTGATGTCTGTCGCAACGAATTTATGACAAAACAATATACATCCAATAACCTGTGACACTTACGATGACAATGACAGATATATTGATTGATGACATTAAAGTTATTTGTTATTGCCATGCGAAAATACGAAAAACGTTGAGACACCGTCCCGGTTAACATCACTGGTTTACATGCTCGTTTTGTGTAGTCCCAAGTACTAAATTGAGAAAATTATAATGGTTTGTAGGATACTACTTTTACTTGTGAAAAAGTAGTAAATGAAATTTAATCTTATCTTACTATAAAAGACGCACTTAAAATTTACTTAATTAATACATAATCGAATTATTTATGTCTAAATACCTAATTAATGTAGGTACATATTGGAAAAGAACCATAGACACTAATAAATGTCTTTCTTTGATTGAATGAAATGAATGCAACAGGCTGCACTTATTGGTTAGATTTCCGCTTCCGCTTCTGGGATGGGACGGCGGAGACTTACGACCTGCAACTAAAATTTTTCATACCTAATGTCAATGCGTAAATTATTTTGTTAAAGAAATGTATGTGACATTTGAGAAAAAACTGCTATCAATGTCGAGATTGTCACTCTAAAATAAATCTATGGTCGCTCCCCGCTTATGAAATCAGTTGCCTACTTACAATTTACAAGTTCATGGTAGTTATGGTTTACAAGTACATGGGTACTACCTATTCCATTACTCCTACAATAATACAAGTGATTGTCTACCGGCAATAAAATAACCAAAAAACTATCTTGTTTTATTATAAAAAAAATACTTATTGTTGGGTTGGCTTTTATATTATAATAGTTACTGCTATTTCTTGCCCAAATATTTGCTATCATTTTATTAGAAAACTAGCAACGAGCCCCAGCTTTGCACGGGTGCAATGCTGATACCAAATACACTGCAGAAAAACTGTGAATGTTTTTACATATAAACCTTCCTGTTCAATCACTGTATCTATTAAAAAAACCGCATCAAAATCCGTTGCATAGTTTTAAAGATTTAAGTATACATAGGGACAGAGAAAGCGACTTACTATGTAGTTATAATCACATTTTTAATTTAATATTGTTTATTTCCTTAATTTCATTTCAATTAATCCACGAAACATTGATATATTAGTAACTTATAACTTATAACATTATAATATTTTATATAATATACAACCTTATGAATAAAACGTAAATTATTAATATAATACAATATTTTTATTAGCTGTTCATTGTCGCTTTGTATAATTTAAATTTGCCTACAAATTTTTTGACTTCTTCTTTTGGGTAAGGCTTAATAGCTAAACAAGTAGGAATGTTTTCTGGCTGTTCAACCCATAGCTTGTGAGCAATTGAATTCTCTTGTAATTTATTTGCCACTTTTTTCAGTGATTCTTCATCAGGAACCTGGAAAAGTACAGGAACCAGGATGAGTTTTCAATTTCCAGTAAAAAATCTATTTATGTTCAGAAATGGTTTCGGTGTATAGCTCCTATAACCATCAACCATCGCATACAGCACTACACAGCCAAGTGAATCCTGCTCTCCATGCCAGGCATGGTATGTCCAAGTTAAGTTCCTTACATTACGAAATGCATTTTAAAATGTAAATTAATAAAAAAATATATACAAATAAACACTACTTACTTCCAAAACTACTTTGTGCATATTATCCAAATCGTTCAAATATTGCATAGTGTGTACGTCCTCTTTATAAATATGTAGGACAGCAGTCGATGCGTGACACGCTTGTGCTACTAGGGCTCCGATTGACCAGCCTAATTCCTTTAGTAAATCACTTCTAAGCAAAACATATTGGACTATTGTACCAGACATAATTCGATTTGGTTTAATTTAAAAAGAAATGTAAAAGCGGACTACGTCCTACCTAAAAGTAAATAGAAAAGCTAACATTACCAAAAGCAAGTAATGTAAGTACTATTGTAAGTACATAAAACGTAATAATACATAAAGTTAAGTTTTATTAGGTTATGTTTTAGTCTAGGTTATGTACAGCGATTTGATTTTGTAATGATAATCTGATAATGATAGGTTGATGACGGTTGACGGTAATGTTAGATTTTAACATGACATGACGAGGTCATGACATTGATTGGTGTTGGCATTGCCAAGGGTCTTGGGTCAAAAAAGGTACTTGTCTATATATACATACTTATTTCTTTCATACATTATGATTTTTTTAGCTGTGCATGCGATTGACAGTTGACAGCGTCTTTCAAATCTATTTCTGTCCTGTCAGTGATCTATATAAATAATTAATCTTCGTTTAGTTTGTTGTTCGTTCACTTTAAAATCTTTAAATAATACTTACTAAAATAAATGCAAATATAAAAAAGCTGCTTTCATATTCTAATTTCTTGAGACCCAGATATTATTTTCATCGATTAACTATGGCGTCTGGATTAGAAAACTATGTGAACCAAACAGTGTCAGTAATAACATCCGACGGAAGAAATTTTATCGGTACATTGAAGGGCTTTGACCAAACAATTAACATTATTTTAGATGAATCTCACGAAAGAGTGTTCTCTTCAACAAGTGGCGTAGCTCAAGTGGTGCTTGGTCTTCATATAATTCGCGGTGATAACGTCGCAATAGTCGGACAGATAGACGAAACTATCGATAGCAGATTGGATCTTGGGAACATTAAAGCTGAACCACTTGGATCTATAGTACATTAATGTATTATTAATTATAGGTAATAAATTAAGTATTTTACTATGGCTTTTGTTTCAATTTTAAACAGACTTCTTCAAGCAGAGTTTAGGCAAGTAAGTTAATTTAGGCAATATTAACGGAATTGCAAGATTTCTCTGATTATTCTGATTGTTATCTTTCTTTATTAGTTACTACTAACTTGGAGAACGGTGAAAATTTCATCAAAATGGGTTGTTTTTAAATTATAGATTTATGTACATGTAAGTGTAATGGCGGGTCTTACAGATATTATTATGAGCTAGAGTGTGGTGTTAAAAGAAAAATATCTCAAAACCATGGCCCAATTTTAGCACAATACATGTATAAATCAAAAAATTGTAAAATGAAGTAATTTTTATTAAGAGTTGCACATATTATAAATAATATGCAGCTATAGGACCACAAATAACTGACAGGCACTTCTATAAAAAATATTGGGTGGTATAAACATTAAATAAATAATAGCAAGTATAATGAAAACCACCATATTGTTAGATTTGTAAGCTCAAAACAAGTATACAGCTTATAAGGATTATTAGTCAATTCTTACAGTAAAAAATAAGGAGCTTATATATGTAAAAATAAAAGTGTGTTAATAAAACCATAACTAGTTTTGTAATAATGTCTTTTATATACAACAAAAACAATATTTACATCAAATGTACCAAATGATATCAACACTATACAACATACAATTTGGAACAAAAGGTTTACATCACAATACTTATTTCAAGTCACAAAAATTGTTTTAACATACATTTTAAAATAAAACAAATCCTAATAATGAATTACAAATACATTATGTCACTCAATTCACTACATAATTTTTGTAACAATTATCATAAAATATTTTAAGTAAAAATTCAAACTCATCAATTTCATTTAATGGTTAATTGTTTCACCTATGTACCACCTTAAATATAAAGTCATGTGAATACTTATCACATTTAAACTTAAATAACTCCTTTCTAAAACAATTTGTTTCCAAAAAATTACCATCTAAAACTAATATTATTAAGTGCCAATAAAATGGAATTTGGTAGTTTATTAATCTACAACTTACTTGTACTTCAATACTACAATAACTTAAGCAACTATTTATGTTGGTTAAGAATAATCATTGCTACTTGTTGATTTTCTCACTATAACAATATCTTGATGCCTGTAAAGAAACGGCCACATATTAGAACACAAGTCTATAATTTAATTGTTGGGTAAATAAGATTTACCACATTACAATTGGTTTCTACAAAATGAAATAGGTATACCGACAATCTACATATTATAACAAATGTTTAGATAATATTTAATGCTACAAAAAATACTTATAAACACAAAACTGAGAGAAAATGCCCCTACACTTTTTAGTATGGAAACTGTATGATGTGATGACAAATTGATTCAAGCTTTCTTTGAAATAATGTAAATAGTAGAGTAGTAAATAGTTAATTTATAATATAATATTTTTTTTACTAATAACTTAGTCTGTCCTCAAATCTCAAAGAAAATTGGCCTGGTCTCAATGTCAGTCGTAAATAATAATAACACAATACTTTATTGCATTGTTTTAAGTATTAGAATATTATAATTAATAACCAAAATGTTTCCACATTTTATTTTAATAATTGTCTTTGTTAGTCAATTTCAAATCTATAATATGAACACAAACATTCTTAGTTTCCATATTCGGGAAATTAATTTTAGGATATTTACGGCATCCCAGAATGGCAATTTTATCCCTGAGATTCAATTTTAATGACAGACTTTAATAAAATGAACAAAACTTAGGCTTGCTATTATTACCATGACATATTGAAATGTTCAGTCTATTATACAGATCTGATATTATTCAGACTTAATTATCTTAACTTCTATTCCTTCTCTGAAATAAAATAGAAAAATAAAGTACTAGTTATGAAAAACAAGGTAAATTAAATTACACAACACATTTTTATAACAAAACTAACATTGAGCAAATTATTACTAAATTTGGTAATGAATTTTTTTTTCTTAGGATGCACTATTATGATACAATATTTATTAAAATGTAAAACGAAAGTAAGCCAAATTATAATTGACTTACTTTCGGAACAATTCTATCTAAATAGAATGAAATAGATTAAAATTTTTGGCATTAATAAGACTTATAAGTACTTTTTTCTATTTACCTTTGCAGTTTCTCTTTATACTTTTGACTGTTATACGTTCGGAAAAATTGCTTTCCATATTCGAATGTCGCTATCATAATTGCACATGCAGGTGCTACTTTAAATATTCGTGGTAACAATCCAGTGAACAGTCCCTTGAAACCGTGGTTCCTATAAATGTTCTTTGCTATGTCTTTCATATTGGAAGCTCTCTGTGGTTTCTTGTTATCTAAAACATTGAATTAATAAAAATAAGTCAATTCAAAATAAGCAAATGGTGAAATACATGCTAAACTGCATGCTTCTATTAAAGTAAATCATCTATCAAATCTTAAAAACTGAGGACTTCAATACTGAATAAATTTTTTCGGTTATCTGTGATGAATGTGTAAACAAAAAAAATCTTTGAGAAAAAGGAATCCACAAATCCTTCTAAATTTTTTAATAATTTAACTGGATATTTTTCTAATCTTACAAATAATTTATTTTTCGTACTGGCCTGTACCTACATACAAATTTCTTTTATCCTACAAACCTGTATATATTTCTTTCTCTCCTAGCTCTATTTGCTGATGTGTTTTCACAACATCAAACGGTAGTGTCACAAATGCTGCAATCTGTAATTCAAATTTAAAGTTAAATTTCTTAAACAACATTTACTCCTGAAAGAGTTGAGTTTCATAGAAATTATTTTGTTATTGGTGTTGTGTTGGACTCCCAATATACTAATCAAAATTCTGATCTACACTTAAATTTAAGAAAATGTCGACTAATTTATGTTTGAAGTTAGGTTACCAGAAATATAATTAAGTTATAAAAGGAACATACACTGCCAGCAACAGAACCGCAGAAGAAGTTAAATAAAAATGTGTTTTTCTCTGAATCTGGTTTGTTGAAGGCCCTCTTGGTTGTCTCAAACATAGTCCAATAGATACCTGTAAACATAAGGTAATTTTATAAACAGTTTAATTGTCACTCACATAAAAACAGCACACAGAGTGTCCCTACAAGTGTCACTACATAGTATAAAACAATGTCGCTTTCTCTGTCCCTATATCCCTATGTATGCTTAAATCTTTAAAACTAACTGATTTTGATGCGGTTTTTTTAATAGATAGAGTGATTGAAGAGGAAGTTTTATATGTATTAACGTTTGCAGTTTTTCTGTAGTGTATTTAGTATCAGCATTGCACCCGTGCGAAGCCTTGTACAAATTGAATTACTTGTTAACATTTGAGAATGTGTACGAAATTTTGTGGACTTAACACTTATGTATAAATTAATATCTTACCTGAAAACGGCACATCCCTCAACAGTGTTGACCCCAGTCCACGAAATAGACCTCTGTATCCTTCATACTTAATAACTTGGCGTAAAGCTGCATTTATTTCTAAAAAGTTGAAAATAAGATCTGCTATTAATTCATTAAAATGCTATCTACTTTAGACAAGATCAGTGTAAGAATTGTAATCATAGTTTTTTTTACAAAACAAGTAACATATATGATCTATTACATAAAACACATGAGTATTGCCCCTGTGCAGTGTTTCTTATCAGTACTGCTAAAGCATTGATGATAAGAGCTTACTGGACTAGATAAAATCATGAATCTACTATCAAATAGTATTATAATTCTAATTTCACTGGACAAGGTCGAGTACACTCAACTAAGTAAAAAAAAATTGTCTAATTGGAGCATCCCTCTTATAAGAAAAGCCTCAAACTAAGGAAATACAAGTAATGTCATGGTTTCTAAAGTTACGAAATTACCTGAGTAAGTTAGCTTTTTTGACTGCATCTTCGTCCTGATGAGTTCTAAGGGACTTACTATAGTTACTGCTGTCATTCTGGCAGTGGCACCCGCCATCATTGGTATCCACATAGGTTGTCCCACTATAAATGAAATTTTAAATGAAAATTGGTTCATTTAAGGCATATTCCGAAGTACATAATATGTTGAAATTAAGTAACTAATTGTATTATTGCTTTATACAGGCATGTAAAATAGAATGAAGGCTTTCTTAATATAATGTATGAAGTTATATTTTATGGTGGGTATAAGTCTAAGAAATTGGTTATAACAAGTTTAGTGTTTAATTAGTGAAAAAAATAATACTTCGCTATAATGTGTACTATATTATAAAGAACATGCAAATGTGCTTGTCATTGTGCAAAATTAAGTAACATCCAAGTTGTACAGTAACTATTTAACAATAAAGTTAGTTCTGTTAGCAGAATTTGTGCTAATATTATTCACTATTATATAAAACATAAATATGCTAGAATTATGTTATTGATAAGGTGTATTGCCGAATTAGAAGTCATAAAGATATGTGTATTTGTGTAATTAGGCCAATGTTATATATAGATATTCGAAGATATAGCAACAATGTTTGTAGCTTTATCTTCGAATAATGTATAGCAGTTGTTAAGATTCCAAAAGTCCATTTAAATTACTAAACTAGGTCAATTTACCTTAATTTTAAACTGGCTTAGTAATTTATAAGATTGTAGACATAGTGTGATTATGGATTATGGAATATTACATTATTTAGTGTTATTACTTGGTAAATCTATAATTTTTAGATTATTTACTAGGTGCCCAGTTTACAAGTGAAAATTATCTTCTCACATTACTATACATAAGACAGGCAACTTGGGTAAATAACAAATTTAGCATGCGCTAATCCTAACAAACATGAGAACCAACCATTATTTATTATTATTATGTTGTAAAAGTTTACTTACTATCTCCAGTCAGTTTGTTGTACATTGTCTTAGTTTTATATCGAAGTTGTTCATATGATACAAAATATATTACTGTGCACGGAAGAGCTAATACAAGGGTAGGGCTCAACCCAGACCATAGAGCCGGAACTCCTTCCAATTTGGCTATCTTGTAGAAGGCATCCTGAAAATTATTTAACAAGTTTCTGTTCGTTAATAGGCCTTAGCATAAATAAATTTGACAGGATACCCCATCTTGAAGTAACATGAAAACTTAATGTACATTACTATGAAGATGCAATTATTGTGATAGTGTTTCAGCATATAAATCTTAAAACCAAAGAATCCACCCAGAAATCATGAAAAGCAGATAAGTATAGCAATCACGGTGCTTCATATAATACACTAGGATGTGCCCCCCGTTTTACCTGCGTTAAGAATTGCAATGTAACGCTTGATAGCCAATAGCCTTCCTTGATAAATGGACTACCTTACACTGAAATAATTTTTTAAATCAGTCCAGTAGTTCTCGAGATTAGCACGTTCAAACAAACAAACACTTCAGCTTTATTTTAATACTATAGAAGTCAAGTTCATACAGCAGAAATATAAGATTGAGACAGCTATAAGTGATCTTACCAATGTGCCATGAAAGTGCACACGTCTAGGGATCCATGCAGTCTCTCCGCAAGGGCATAGGTGTTCCATCAGCCCATTGCAGTATAAATAACACTTGTTGGAAAGCAAGGCCTTTTGTTGAGCTTGAAGTCTTATCTTCACCACATCTAATGGAGTCACTGAAAAAAAAAAATTTAAAAGATACATTAAGTATAATAAACAAAATTAACAACATAAAACTATACATAATGTAAAAAAGTTCTCAGAGTTATCTTTGTTAAAAAAAAAAATTAAAAAAACTAAAAAAAAAACAAACATTAAGGTGAACACAATTTTAAAGTCTTTTTTACAAGTTATGTAGAATTATGGTTATGTTGTCATAAGGTTTATTGTACACTACAAATCATGTAAATCTACTTTTCAGTGGTAACAGTAGCGGTAGTAGCATTTTAGGATGGATACCACAGACTAAGCCTGAAATTCTCTGAAAAATTAACCTAGGGTGAATATTACAATAAACCTTTCATGTTTTACTTATTTTACAGTTAAATGGCACACAGAAATTATTATGCTGCTAAGAATGCTAATATAAACTTCATTTGAAAATCTAATGATAGTAATTTTATCCATTTATGGCGAAGCAAAAAAGGGTTACATGTTAACCAGACATTAATTCAGTTAAAGTGATTTAATTCCAAAAGATTCCGATTTTCATTGCAGTTTCAGGTAAAAATGGACCAGCTTCCATTATAGATGAGTGGGTGATAAATACCTGAACGTAATAATTATTCAGAAAGCAATGCTTGTATGAGTCGTATGTACTTAGTGTTTAGGTAATCGTAGGAAGATAACTCACTAAACAAGGAGGTTATTAGAGCACCGGAACATGCCGATGCCATTTGCTGGAAAGGTGTTATTCGAAACTGAGGGTCGTCTTCTCGAATCATGGCATTTGTCGTAAATACTCAATTTATTATTATAAAATACAAAACGTACAATCGATGATCTTATTATGATTATAAGTTCATTGCGCACAACTATTTTACCACACAATCTCAATATTTCACCCAAATTAAATCACAAACTGCAGGGAGTCAAATTATACTTCTCAATCTCAATCAAATCATGTTTTTCTTATTCTGACAGCTGTCAGTTACTGTCAAAAATATGCCGATAGCTCGAATGTCGATACCTAGACTAAATATTTACTGTGATCTCCATTGTCTATAGGCTAAGATCAAGGAAAAGACGAAGACACGGAAGTGCACCTACAGTTTATTTGACGTATGGCTCATATAAGCCCGTCTTCAAGGCGTATGCGACCTAATTGTGATGGAGTGATGGTTATGAAGTAAAAAACATAGTAATGCTGATTGTTAAACGTCATGGTATTGATTTTTAAAAATGCCACGCAAACTAGTTTACATTTTTTTTTAAATTAGCTTACATACTAAAAAAGAAAGAAGTTACTGTCTGCTCTTAAAAGAAGTAAAGCGAGAAGGCTATATAATATCAAATTTATATGTGTAAACAAGATAAAAACGGAAATTTTTGTCTCTCTTTGATCTTATTTATTTAAAAAAAAACGAATCTGATTGTGACAGTTTGTGGTGTTGTGTTTTATTTGTGAAAATTATTAACTATGTTACATTTGTTATTATGGTGAATTGCAATACAAAGAGCTGTAAAAGCCTTTGTCGAAAATCTGAAGTCAAATTATTAATATCTCCTACATGTACGCTGATGTGCGGTCTATTTCTATTCTCTGTCTGCGTATTAAGTGTGTAGCGTTTTGTCTATGGTCTTTTTTAATCAATCACTCAGGTCATTCAGTCATCTGTGACAGTCAGTCAACAGCTGTCATTGAATCAACAGACATAACTAGCTAGCTAGCAAGCAGCACATTTCGAAGCTCGCTTGAAGTTACGACTATATGGAGGGCGTTATGTACTAAAGTAATTTAGAAATATTTGTTATTTTTGAACAGTGACACAAATTATTCGGGTCTCTCGAATTTGTAGATGAAAAGTACTTTTTGAAATGTTTTCCTCTATTCCCCGCTCGTTAATGTGAGTAAAAATTCGTTTATTTTGGGAGTTTACATAACGTGACACCTGTATTTTTTCGATTTGTATACAAAATTTGGCCTATTGTACAGAAAATAGTTATATTTCTTGTTTGCTTGTGTTCGTTTGTTTAAAAACTGTTCATATATTTATAGTTAGTGCCAGTTTTGTGTGACGAATTCGTGATTGAGTATTTACGATATTGATGTAATACGCGAAGTCTATAACTCGCGAATTATTTTAGCTTTCCGTAAACTGCTCCAAGTTTTCTGGGAAGCGAAAAATTATTAACACTTCTATCATTAATATCATCACCAAAGTGTCTTTCAATACGTTGCCAATAAGTGCTGAAAATATTGATTGCGCGCGCTATGTAATGTACGCCTCCCTTTTTGTTAATTAAAAAATTAACAATTAATAGAATTCAGGTTACTACTTTAATTCTATTATTTATTTTCATATTTATTAACCCTTGTTATTATAATTTGCTTACTTCTAAGAAGTTTGCATACCATAATATGAAAAGCTTACTAAAGTAGTTTGCACTTCCTATAATTTTAAGTTTGTATTGAGTTTTCAATTTCTGATAGTTTCCAAATAAATATCTGTGAAAAATGCAGTAGGTACCTGGATATTTTTTTACTGCTATCTTAAGTATAATGATGAAGTCATAATATAGGTATATTTGCTTATCTATTAAAAAACATTTTACACAAACAAAAGAGGGAAATTAGTGAATTACCCATGTGTTTAGTAATTATTTATACCTAATTCCAAATGCTTTCTGGTATCTCTCTGTTAATGTCCAATGTATCTATCAGACTCAGCTGTTTAATATGTACACAGATGGTTATTACACAGGTCACTGGTACATGAATATGTTATAGGTATACCTTACTGTGTAATGTTGTAAAATATATTTTCGTTATTGGGGTCAAAGTGAAATTAAATTTTTCAGAGTAACAGCCATTATCAACTGTATGGGGCATCCAAATTTAAGTTTAAAAACTATTTATGATCCAATCTATTATTATCAGGCTTTGGTTCTGTAGGGGAGGTAAAATTAATATAAATCAACCTTCATTTATCATTACTCCTGGACATAGGTCTGCTCTTGAACTTAAAAAGAGTTTAGGCCAAATTTTGTCTAAGTGCACTTCACTTTTCCTCTTTTCCCCTTGTATCACTCTTTTCG